>JARJLF010002708.1:0-30812 GCA_029378395.1 Mycena leptocephala | reverse complement strand
GCACTCGAGCTGATAAGACTCGTCATCGTTGATGAAGTTCTGCAGAGCTTTGATTGAGCTGGGAGAAACAATCGTAGTCGTCTTGGTATTAGCTGCGGTAGCCATCCCTTGATTTTGGCGATTTTTTCGGGAGTGGCACCGCTGAGAATATTCCCGATTTGTGCGCGTGGCTATTTGAGAAATGACTCACTGCCACTGGGGGCAAGTGCCGTGGGATTGGTTTCATGGCATAGAACCGACACTTGCCATGGCACTTACCATGGCAGACCAAACGTGGCAATCGCCCTTTGTTCTATTTTGGTTCGATTCTGGATCTGTGTTCTGTGGGCCGCGGATCATCGGATGCCTGTTCGTCTTCACTTCCCAGTGTACCCAAAACAAAACTTGGGCGCAAATCTCCTTTTTCAAAACCTTCATCACACTCTTTGGTGGGATGTATGAAGCCAGGAGGCGTAAAACAAGACAAGCCCATTGAATTCAAATGTCCTCTCTGATGGTAACAACCGTGCAAACTACGGGATGCAGATACGGGGCCAACCTCCGCATGGCTATCAGGAACCGCTCTTGAATGAATGAAGATAGATGAACCTTGTGACGGGCAGGTTGCCGCTGATCCTATCAGTTGCATCGCCGCACTTCATCAGCCACCATCGGCATCCGTCTCTGACCCTATCTCTTGGTATTCTGTGCTAGATTCCACTCAGAATCCAATGTCGACACATGTATCCGTTCAAACCACCCTCCGCCCATAGGGGAGGGAACTACCCGAAGCTCAGAAAGTACTTCTCTTCATACAACATTTTGTTGAACATTTGGCTGCTTGCACCTCTGTGCTTTCAAAGCTGTGTGCTGCAGTGTCACGGCTCCTGCGGGCCTTTCTAGGTCTGAGTCGAAACCATGTACTGTCCAGGTGCCGTGTATACGAGTCTCATAACCAACCAGCCGTTGACCGCCGTATAGTCAGGTGGGTCTGATCATTGATGGAGATTGGTTTACGTGAACGAATTACTATACAGCACAATACCTGACAGCATTTTCGACTTCAGGATTTGGTCTCCTATGCATGAGCTCTCATGGTTCATCTACGGAGTTTCATTTTTCTTACCGCGGCTGATAGCCGCTTTTATGGAAGTCCCAGGCTGCCATTCACTGCGTTCAAGGCCCCCCTAGACTTACCATCTGGCAAGGTCCCTATGCTTAGCTGGGCAGACCACATCTGTCTAGGGGCCTACACAATCTCTGTGTAGCTCTGTCTAGTTCTGTGTAGTTGTGTGTAGATGTGCGTAGGTCTGCCAAGGTATGTATATGTCAGGCTAGGTGTGCCTGGCTTCCTAGACTCACCTTCTCGGAATACAGTCGGAAGTGTTTGAAAATTTAATTTTTGGTTGAATAAACACGGGACTGACCCCAGTGTAGTTGGGTAGAGATGAGTTTAGGTACCTGCACTGGCCTACATAGGGTCAGCTTAGGTGACCTATACACAACTGGCCAGGCACTACGAACAATTTGCCACAATTGTGATCAGGTCAGTCTAGTAGACCTACACAGACTCTGTTTAGCCTCCTGGGCATTCCTTTACAGACCTATACACCCCTTTCCAGACTGAGGCTAGGGGGGCCTTGAACGCAGTGATTCTCAATTCAGAAAACTCCGAGAAACAAACGTCTGAGACACATGCAGAGATCAACATGCGCCGACTTACAAAGCCAGAGAATAAAGCAAAACAAGATCCAAAATAGAACAAAGACCGATTATGTCAGCATGCAAGGTCTGTCACGGCAAGTGCCATGGCAAGTGTCGGTCATATGCTGTGAACCCACGCCCATGGCACTTGCCCCAGTGGAAGTTCCGCATCCGCTGCGTTTGATTTCGGATTCGGACTCCTACCATATGGATATCGTGGCGCGGTCGTGGTGCGGACGTCGAGACATCGTCTATTTCAGGTGCTCTCCTTCCGTATGTATGATATAGCTCTGGCGCATGCTAACGTCTCGGCCAGGCGGGCTATCCCAGGACTTAAATTTTCAAACGGTTTATTTACCCTCCTGTCTGTTTGTCGCGCCGCATGCGTGATACGTCTACTAACCAGAGAACTCCGCTGTGGCCGTCATTGTGAGTGGAACACATTATGCCCTGATTTAATTCGACTCATAAACACATCCACATTCTCAATTTCAGCGCTTGATTCGAGGCTGAGCCATCAAGTCCTGAGGAAGTATTACCTTGAAATTCTGCGCCTCAGTCAGCTCTGATTTAGTTTCTCGCTTCATGCTTGCAGTAGTACTACTACGGGCCGCTGTACGACCAGATGTGGTTTGATATGAGACTGAAGTCAATAGAAACACCTTCGAACATGGCAAATGATCACTGTTATTCGTATTTCAAGTTCTTGAACTTCGGTTTTCTGAAACGTGATGCGGACGATTAGCTCACTGAAGCCCGGGCCCCGGGGTGAAATTCATCAGTACCAACAGCAACCTACGAAACCTGACACCAGGCGTATCTGGGGTTTTGATATATCGCGAGCCTCTAATTAGAAGGAAAATGCGATGTATCAAACGCTCTAATAAGAAGGCTCGCGATATATCGTGTTAGAGGCCTACCTCTTTTTAGTAGGCCTAGCGCACGCGCGCTTTCCCATCACATGGCGGCGTTGGACCGACCATTGGACGTCGGAGCGCTGTCGGGTGCATCGGGATTTATACAATCTGCTCGTGACCTCGCGTACGAGCGCGTACGCGCGCGTACAAGATATCAAAGTTCGCGCGCACGCAAATCACGAGCTATGTCTAAAATCTCACGAGAGCTGTCTAAAATGGATTGGCACGAGAGCCACGAGAGCCACGAGAGCGACGAGACCACCATATATTGCATGGAATACAGGTAACCGGGCTAATAAATAGGTAGTAGGTAAGCCATGTAAAAGGCGGGAATAAATATCAGAGGAGAGGGGGGATGTATATTGACGAGGTAAGGAGCGGACAGGCCGGTAGGCCCAGGTAGAAAGAGAGAGGAGTACACGAGCAAGGAGCGGACGGGGCAGCTGACCCAGCAGGCAGTGAGGCGAGTGAAGTAGACGGCTAACGAGTGGACGGGCTGAAGGAGGCCCAGGAAGCAGTAATAGACAAAATGATGGGTGAGCAAGGAGCGGACGGGCGAGAACACCCTGTCGATAACAAATAATAAAGGGGAGCGCGGATGAGGGGAAAAGATATTGTAGACAGTGATCTGCGATACATCAGCGGCTGAGAATATGGAGCAACAGATAACACACTGATTACGACCCGTGCACAGGACTGCTGGAGATGTAGAGAACACGACGGGTCGTGGTCATGGACGGGCCAGCGCTGATCGGGGCAACCTGGGGCACAGACCCACAACACCTCAAGATGGAATCCCATTTGCGGATGGTGAAGGCCTTGATGTTAGTCGCGTAGTCATCGACGAGACTGCCGACGTTATCGCGCGAGAATTGCTGGCCGTCGGTGACGTATTCCCCAGTCGAGTACATCGCGAATTCCTTCTCAAGCTGCCGACGAAATTCAGTCAAGGTCAAATGAAAGAGATATTCGACGACGTACCGCAGCAGCGGCGAGTGCTACTCCACTGACCAAAAAGCGAAAATCGGGAGAAGCGCCCGCGATCTTCTTGAGGAAGGGAGTAAGGACTCCAACGACAAACTCAGATTCGCAAAATCCGGTGGCGGCCTGTGTAGCGCATCAGCGAGTAGGAAATAACAGCAATGACTCGGATACTGATACTTGCCTTATAGAGCGGAGCACCCGCGGGGAGGAGCTGGGGTCCCGACCAGAGCATGTGTCCCTCGGGAAGCACCGCCTCGGCCGCATACTGAGCAATCTTCTGCTTCCTCAGGGACGGCTTGAGTTCGGTAAAGCGCTCCTGCTCAAAAAATTCCTCGACGACTATGTGGGCCTGGGTAGGGAACCAGGAGCGACCATTATTCAAACGATCCCGAGACTGAGGAAAAATGTCAAAGTGATTCATGCATGGATGTGTAGCGTACCCGTTTCATTACACGGTTTCCCGCGGCCAGTATGTCGAACGAACTCTCAGGGTATGTTTTGTGGAAAACTGCGGCAATTTGGGCTGCCGTAATGTCCCAGGCACTAGGCGAGGTCGCTAGAAGAAGAAGGAGCGCTGGGTGGTATTTGCGATCCCAGGAGGCGGCAATATCGGACGGGATGTCGGGGCTTGGGGTGGCGACGGTCATTACGCTGGATTGCGGCTGCAATGGCTGCAGCTGAGAACCGGGCTCGGCCTTGATATGCTTGCGTTGGGCCTTCTTTTTGGGGGCAGGGTACGGGGGGAGGCCATCGTCGTCACTGCTATCAACGAAGACGATGTTCTGAGAGACGTTTGGTAAGCATCGATAAGTTCTGATCGCCGTTGACTCACATCATTCGCTCGATTTTGGTTCCGCTCCAAGTTAGCGCCTGTGAACGTGACAGCCTTGAGAGGCTTTTTACCCTTGGAACTCGACGGTCTCTGACCCGCACTATCCCAGTCTGTCAGTCCTCCAACAAAAACATCGTCGTCTGCCTTCAACTTGGAGGCTTTCTTGCTTGGTTTGTAACTCTCGGCCTCGGCGCTCGCCTTGAGTTGCTTGCGCCAATCTTTGTCCATCCCATGAGGAAAGAGCTGCATAGGCTGCAATTTACTAGGATGACAACAACATATCAGACCTGCGCCGCAAATATAAGTATCTCACCTGTTGGTAGCAATGTTCTGCCGCTTCTTGAGCTCTTGCTTTGTCGCCTCGATGGACTCGCGGGCCCCGCCATTCTTCTTCTTGGGTTGGGGCCGCTTCACAACGGCCTGCGGCTGCGAATCGATGAGCCACTGGATTTAAGACGAAGGAAAACTGAAACAATACCTCAGATTCAGAACTCGAAGACTCAGGGTCATCGAGAGTCTGGCCGGTTGCCTCCAAGCCCGACCTGAGAGCCGCCCGCATCCGCGAGTTCGACATTGGGATGTATGGCCCATCATCTGACATCATCATCGGAAAATTGTCGAGGACATCTGCAAGCTCGTCGTCCATGAGAGCCCCGTTGCGTGCGAACGCAATGGTGTCCATGCGCTCCAGATCCGCAACAGTGTTTATCATGGACTCCTCCTCCTCCTCCTCCTCCTCCTCCTCGTCAAGCTCCATCTGCGCAAGCTTCTCGAGCTTCAATCGCTCAAGCTCGGCAATCTCGCGAAGGTTAGCTTCCTTGCGGCTTTTGGCATGGGCGACCTCAGCCGAGCTGCGCTTCGCTCTGGACTTATCGGGTACAGCAATATTGAGATTGATACCACGCCTTTCGTTGATTCCGCGCCCTTCGCGGGCAGGGAGTGGTGAGCGTGGGGCGACAGCGGCTGCCTGACGACGACGTTTGGGAGGGGCAGCATTTTCTTCGTAGTCCGAGTTTGCACCCCCTGCATGTCCCTGTCGTTGTGTCAGACTTTTACGCTTCAATTATGCTCGAAGCTTACTCCGGGGACTTTTCTTTTTCCTTTAGCCTTTGGTGGAGCTGCCGGACGGTCTGAAGCCTGTGTGATCACGGTTAGTCGTACTCCTACTGCTAATGCATGCTGAAAACCTACCGTAGAGGCTTTACTTTTTTTCGGGGGCATTATTGAGGAGCAAGGAGATTTTCTTGCGAGGTAAGTATGCGGACTTGACACAAGTTGATATGTGGGCTCGTGATCCAACTGCCTAGTTTCACCTGATTCCATTCTGAGTTTGTTCCAAGTCCGTTTGCGTCCACATGCCAAGCTACCAATGTCCCGATTGTCCCCGCAGCTTCACCACCTCAGGAGGGCGTACCCGCCACCACAACAGTGCTCATAGGGAGTTCACGCCCGTCTCTGACGACGACGAAGAGGAAGATGATACGCACAGACACATTAAGATACGCCATCCTAAACTGAATGGTCAGTTCTTGAACCTCTTTATGCAATAGTCGTGGACTTGATTTATTTTATAGGCCTTCCCTGCGACCGTCATGGAACCTATCTGGCCCCGGGCAGCGCTCCCCCACCGCTCAGTCAGTTCGATGGACAGCCGCCGGAGTCATTTGCACCATTTGAATCGCGCGCGGACTTTGACTTTGCCCACTTTCATTTCGTTCAGCTACAAAGCTCTGCTGGGGAAATAAATACGGCCCTTGATCTCTGGGCAGCGCAAGTCCTTCAGTATGGCGACAGCCCACCCTGGCGCACGGCGCAAGAACTTTACGACACCATCGATTCGATTCAGCACGGGGACGCGCCGTGGAAAGTCTATCAGATACGCTACACGGGCCCTCAACCTCCGGTACCTCCAAAATGGATGACCGAGACATACGAGCTGTGTGCGCGCGACTCTCGGACAGTCCTCCACCAGCAGCTGAAGAATCCTGACTTTGCGGATAAAATTGATTATGCCCCGTACCGGCAATTCGACGGTCAGGGTAGACGTGTTTGGTCAAATTTGATGTCTGCAAATTGGGCTTGGACGCAAGCAGTGAGTGCTGATTTATCTATTCATTTGTGCATGAACTGAAAGATATATGGCAGGACAAAATATCCCGGGCAGACGTCTCGACACACGGCGCGACCTTCGTCCCAATCGTGGCGGGCAGTGACAAAACGACTGTTTCCGTGGCTACCGGACATCAAGAGTACCACCCGGTTTACCAATCACCAGGAGTGCTCACCGGAGTCGCTCGGCGTGCTCATGGGAATGGTGTGCTGCCTGTCGCCTTCCTCCCTATACCTAAAAGTAAGCTCGAGTTACTCTCCCAATGGGTGATCCCTCACAATTATCGTTCAGCAACGAAGAAACACCGAAAGTCACCCACGTACCAGCGCTTCGTACGCCAGCTGTACCATGCATGCCTAGCCCAGGTCTTCGAGCCTCTCAAGCAGGGAATGACAACGCCCGAGGTCATCAAATGCCCTGACGGCCACTTCCGCCGAGCCATCTATGGCCTCGGGCCGTACATCGCAGATTACCCCGAGCAGGTCTGGCTCACTTCCATTGTCCAGAATTGGTGTCCCAAGTTCGTCTTCGATACTTCCCTGATACAGATGACTGACCTCTCATCAGGTGCGATGCAAAACCACATCATCTCGATACTCCAGGCGCTCGGCGCCGGACCCATGAGAAGACCGACTTCCTGATCACTTGTTTCGATCCGGGGACTTTATGGGACGAGTTTGGAATCCGCGCCGATGTCGTGGTGAGTTTAACATTGTCCTCTGCTGTAGTCTTCCGATAAAATCTCTAGCCTTTTACACACGGCTTCCCTCGTGCGGACATTCATGAGCTCTTATCACCCGACCTGCTGCACCAGGTGATTAAAGGCACCTTCAAAGACCATCTTGTTGAGTGGGTGAACCAGTATCTGCATACTACATATGGCGAATCTAGGGCGCTCGAGATCATTGCAGACATTGATCATCGGTACGTCCCGCCTGCGTCATTCTCATCTTTCTTTACTGATGATGATGGATACAATAGCATCGCAGCGGTTCCTTCCTTCCCCGGCTTGCGTCGGTTTCCAGATGGTCGGGATTTTACCCAGTGGACTGGCGACGACTCGAAGGCTTTGATGAAGGTATGCAGCCCGTACTACATATGTATTAACGCCGAGGAGCTCACACCATACCTTTATCAGGTCTATATTGCAGCGATTGCGGGCCATGTCCCGCCGCAGATGGTCAAATGTGTCGCATCTTTTATGGACTTCTGTTATCTGGCCCGCCGAAACTCTCTCAATTCGGACACCATTGAGGAGCTCAAGGGAGCACTGACCCGCTTCCACCATCATCGCGACATCTTCATTCAAACTGGGGTTCGCGTCGACATCTCCCTCCCCCGGCAGCATTCTCTCGTCCACTATGTACCCTCCATCCATCTTTTCGGCTCCCCCAACGGACTCTGTTCCTCGATCACCGAGTCGAAGCATATCAAAGCTGTCAAGGAGCCATGGCGTCGTTCCAGTCGGTACAAAGCACTCATCCAGATGCTGCGCACAATATGCCGACTCGACAGGCTTGTGGCGCTCAGGAACATATTCAAAAAACAGGGTATGATGGCAGGCACGGCGCTGTCATATGCTGAAATGAGCATGCGTGGTGAAAGACCAGAGGCTCCTGGTCCCGATGCAGAGGCAGATGATGAAGACGACGATGGTGGCGATGTGCCTGGCCCACGCTCGCTGTCTTCTGTCAAGCTCGCCGTCACTCATGGTAAGATTTCCTTTTTTGTTCTGCCCGTCGAGACATACCTGACTCATACCTGACTGTTGTCTAGAACGTAACTATCCCCGGCGTCTCGAGCCTCTGGCTACATACATCCAGCAGCCCACATTCCCCACGCTTTTTCGCCGATTTCTCTATTCTCAGCTCCATCCCGATTCGGAAAATGACAAAGATATTCCCCTTGAACTCTGCCCCAATTTCCTCGGCCGCATCTATGTCCATCACTCTGCCATTGCCCGCTTTTATGCACCAAGTGATCTCTGCGGGGTGGGCGGGATGTCTCGCGAACGAATCCGCTCCCATCCCAATTGGCACGGCTTATATCCTCGCCGCGACACAGTCTTTATTGAGACTGATGCAGATCTTCCCGGGATGCAGGGCATGGTCATCGGCCGTGTCCTGCTCTTTTTTCCTTCACCGACACCACCGGTAAGAGCCACTCCTGTGCTCTGGTCCATTGGTATTGTCTCCATGGCGACGCCGTCGACCCCGACACCGGCATGTGGGTGGTCACTCCAGAAATGCAGGCTGGCCGCAAATCATTGGCCATTGTCACTCTCGATTGCATAGCGCGCGCCGCACATCTGCTCCCTGTTTACGGGTCTGCTCTTTTACCCGAGGACTTTCACTTCTCTTATTCCCTCGACACATTTCGTGCCTTCTTTGTTAATAAATATGTAGATCACCATACCCATGAATTTCTGCATAGCTTATTCACTGTGTAAGATTAGTACAGACAGATACTCTACAATATTTTCTATTCTTGACAGCTTCGCAACGGAAGCTCTCGCCGTCTCGCGGTCTCGTGGCTCGCGTAGTCGCGTCCACGAGAGCTACGCGACATCACAAGATCAAAAGATGGCGCGTGAATTGTGCTTTTGCTGATGTGCCCGCCTTGCCATTTTAGGTATTTTCCACCTGTACCTCCCCCGGGATGGTGATTGTCACTGTATGTAGTATATATGTAATGCAGGTGCTACTTAGCTGCGTAGGACGTTTAGAGCCCGGATTAGCGCATAATGAGCAACGCAATGTTGCACTAATTAGCAGATGATGCATGTTGTTTGCTCCTGTTGTTCACTCCCTTCCGTCCTCCTCTGCCAGCACCCTCGCCTCCACCGCCGGGCTCTCTTTGGCCCATAGCCCTTGAGACTGCGCCGGGTCTCCACACTATGTAATACCATTACTAATATGCTTGCGTGGCATCCCAATACGCCCACAACACACTGCATTTTGTTTGCACTCCCAGCCACTCCCCAGCCTCCACGTGCACTCCTGGTCCCCGTACCCACCCATCGGTGCCTCCCTGTGCTTGAATCAATGTGCCCGTATGTCCACCCCGTTTCTCCGCTCCCTGGCTGTCCTGGGGCACCTGCTGTGCTGTTTTTCGCTCCCTGGCCCTCCGCTGCTTCCACGCGCGGTCCCGCCACTCATACCCGCTCATCAGCACCTCCCAGTGCTCGACCCTATTTACCCACACATCCACCCGTTTTTCAGCGTCCCGACTGCCCGGGAGCGCCCGCTGCGCCGTTTTTGGCCTTCTTGTCCCCCCTGCTTCTACCCGCGCTCCCGCTCCCCGTAGCCACCCAGCTGCACCTCCACACGGTCAGCCCAATGCGCCCGCATGTCCACCCCACTTTTTCAGCCTCCTGGCTATCATGGTGCACACGGTGTGCCAGTTTTGGTTTTCCTGCACCTCCCCCGTTTCCACGCGCGCTCCCGCTGCCCGTAGCCGCCCATTGGCACCTCCCCACGTTTAACCCAATGCACCCGCATGTCCCCCCCATTTTTAAGCCTCCTCGCTATCCTGGTGCGCACGCTGCACTGGTTTTGGTTTGCCTACACCTCCCCCGCTTCCACGCGCCCTCCTGCTGCCCGTAGCTGCCCATCGACACCTCCCCGCGCTCGACCCAATGCGCCCGCATGTCTCCCCCGATTTGACGGTCCCCGGCTATCCCGGTGCGCACGCTGCACTGGTTTTGGCTTGCCTGCACCTCCCTTGCTTCCACGCGTGCTCCTGCCGCCCGTGCCCGCCCATCGGCACCTCCCCGCGCTCGACCCAATGCGCCCACACATCCACCCCACTTTTAAGCTCCTGGCTGTCCTGCTGCACCCGCTGTGTCGGCTTTTGTTTTTCTACCCCTCACCCCTTCCACGCCCGCTTCTGCTGCTGGTACCCACCCATTGGCACCTCCCAGTGCTCGACCCTATAGGCCCGCACATCCACCTTGTTTTTCAGCCTTCTGGCTGCCCGGGAGCGTCTGCTGCGCTGTTTTCGCCCTTCCTGTCCCCCACTGCTTCTACTCGCGCTCCGGCCGCCGTTACTTACCCATTGGCACCTCCCCACGCTAGCATCTATGCATCTACACCTCTGCCCCCATTTTCAGTGTCATAGCTGCACCGGGGCACGTGCTTCGTCGGTTTTGGGCACAGTACTTTTATGCCTGTCATACAGCTTAGTCTTGTAGCTTGAGCACAGAGTAGTCAAGTAGAATTTATATACCTACAGTGTCTTGCAACCCAATACAATTGATCCATATGTGTTTTGCATTTTCTGACTTGACGCAGTGAGCGCAATCCGACTGCCGACCAATTTCTCGGTTTTCAATGTTTTAGGCAAGGGTCACTCAATGAGATGCCCGCATTGCTCTCATAGCAGAATAAATGAACTTGGATCTACTTTCTGAAGCATTTTCACGCGTGTGTTAAATTTTTAACATTTCAAGGTTCGTCCATTAAACCGAGTCCAATCATGGTCATTACCATACTGAGCTCAGTCCTGTGAACGGACACTTCTTCATTAAATTTTCGAATGCCAACCTTATGTCCACAAAATTATACATTTTCAGAACAGGTTAGACTCTCTGACCCTTCCTACGACGTCCAACCAAGGGAAAAAGTATTTTTGGGTCCAAGTGGAGCAGATTTAGGTTGTAACTGTCATTTTGGTACCCTCTTTTTGCAAGTTTTTTTGCATCAGATTGTTTAATTGGGTTCCCTGACCTCTGATATGGTGTCCAAACATGCACAGAACCTTCCCTTCGTCTTGAAATCAACTAATTTTAGCTAATTTTCTATTTGGTCGTTGTACTTGCCCATAAGGGTTATGCAGTCGTCCTATATGTACATTAGTCTGTGGTTAGTGAAAGTATTTGACTTGGGGACAACTAGGGAGACTAATCTATAAGAACCAGAGAGCAGACGTGCAGTTCTGTCTGTAGCTGTGTTTTGAGGAGCCTCTTTTTGGAACTTTCTTTGTACTAACTTACTCTATTTGTAATTCTAAAATCTTTCGTGGTTCCGATTTTTTCCAAAGTGTCCCAGAGTTCCAAACGACGACGAACTTTCTCAAAGGTTTCTCGGCCCGAAGCGGTAGGTCACTCGGTCACAGGTGTGACATTCTCTCTTCTTTCGCTTCCCAACGGACGACTTGGCTCATTGGCGTCGCCACGCCTTCCGATGATCATTTTTTGAACCGGAAACCACACTGTGTATCCTAAGCTGACTTTTGGTTGCTTTAACACCTCCTCTCTGCCTCTCCACATGGTTTTGTTGGCGAAGTGCCGGTACGCGCCATGGCCCCATTTACAGCGGTTTAAAACTTTAACATTCGCGCAAGGAACCCACCATCCATCTAACGAAGGATAGGCTTCATTTTGGGTGATTTCCATGATGTGCCCATTCGCCCACCACACGACAATTTCGTGTACACCATCAGACGGGAAATTCCGATGTAGGGTGCGCCTGCGGAGGAGAGCAGACCAAGGAGGAACTGGGGGCACTATTGATGGGTAGAATGGTGTGTTAACCGTGCTAACCTCGAGGAACCCGTTTCTGATTCCCTGCCTCTTTCCCTGTGTTCCTTCCAGTCGCGTTCGCATTGCCCATTGCCGTTTCAGGCTCAAGCTTGATGTCCCTCGCTACTTCGTACTTTACATCCAATGCTCATGCACCGCTTACCGGCCATTCTGCCTGATTCCACTTTGGCCGGACGCTCGTTTAATTGGTGAGTCTTTGCATGCTCCCAATCTTGGAGTATCTCGTGAATTCTAATATGTACATAGTTCGATCTCGGCCGCATGCAAGCTTCATCGCGCGGTACAACAAGCGCGAGAGATCGTCCTGTCCTCCACCCTGGCCCTGGCCCTGGGAGCGCCGTCATTGCGCTCGAAGGTTGGAGAGCAACGGTGCCATACTTTCCCATTTCCTCGACACACCCGCATGGCCTCTGCATGCTCCAGTGGTCCAGGGGTATGCACCACCGGGGTGTCGAGAGTGATCTAGCGTAAGGTGAGTTTTTGGTGCTCTAATGTGCACACTGCGGCGGTGGTTTCTGCTACGACGAGCAGGGGCGCGGACAGGAGGCTCATGCACTATCTGCATCTGTCCCGTTCAAGCGCCGATGTAGGGGGTCAGTGTCAGTTTTAGGTCGCTGTGTAGGCGAGGCGGACGATGGGATGGCCTGCTGGTATTCCCCATGGTCCAATGAGGCGGCATGTTCGAGATTATCGCGACGAACAGCCTCCGTGTTTGGTGCGCGCCGGCTGCAGCACATGAGCACGCAGTATTGTGCTCGATAGGAAGCAGTGCGAGCCGCTGCTCCTGTTCCGACTGTATTACCTACATCACTGTAGTTGTTGCGGGCGGATTTTGTGGCGGATCGAGGCATATCGGGCCTGGCGTCCATTAGGCTATGTGACAGTAAAATGCGACAAAAAATGTGTTTATCATGTCCTTATATATCCGTTCCACTAGCTACTCTGCACCCTGTAAAATAGTCCATGGCTGCATGAATGAGAATTTTTTTGGGATTTTTTTCGAAGGTTTTGGTGCTCATCATTGTAGACGACGTCGAAAGCAATTGATGGCTGTGTGCCAAATGCGGATATTACGATCACGGCGACCACGACAGTGAGCTCACTGTGTGTAATAGGCTGGGCATTGTCGAACTGAAAAAGGGAAGTGCTCTAACATGATGTATCGCGATCCTTCTAATTAGAGCGTTTTATACATCGGGTTTTTCCTCTAATTAGAAGCCGCGATATATCACTCCCCCAGGATCTGGACCTGACACAGCGTGCGTTGGACGCCTCCAACTGAACTAGAAAGAGGAGCGGCCTCGGAAAGGTGATGGTGAGTTCGGCGCTTGTCGGAGAGTAAAAAAAGCTAGCTGCACCATGGACCGATACGAAACCAACGGCAACCTAAGACAGTTGACACAGCGTGCGTGGGACGCCTCCAACCGAGCTAAAAAGAGGAGCGGCCTCGGAAAGGTGATGGTGAGTTCGGCGCTTGTCGGAGAGTAAAAAAAAGCTAGCTGTACTATAATTGGCTTTGCAATGCAAAATGTTCTAGAAGGGAAAAATATCACTCTACCGCACTCATTTCTTGGCCGTTTGCCTTCGGAGACGGCCCAGATAAAACCGACATATGTGTACTATTAGAATATAAAGAAAGTTTTATCTAATTCAGTTGAGAACTGGCCAAGAATTGGGACACGAAGTACGAAGATATTTTGATTGCTGAGATGTCAATCAATTGCCCCATCAAACGACCAGTCAATTCGGCATATCCATAACGCTCGAATCTTGGACGATTTTGTTCATTTCTTGGAGGCAATTCGAGAGAGAATTCATATCGGCTTCATTTGGGTCATTTCCGAAGGCAAACGGCCAAGAATTGAGTGCGGTAGAGTGATATTATTCTCTTCTAGAACATTTTGCATTGAAAACCCAATGATAGTACCATGGACCGGCACGAAACCAACGGCAACCCAAGACAGCTGACACAGCGGGCGTGGCACGCCTCCAACCGAACTAGAAAGAGGAGCGGCCTCGGAAAGGTGATGGTGAGTTCGGCGCTTGTCGGAGATTAAGCTAACTGTACCATGGACCGAGTTTACGAAACCAACGGCAACCTATGAAAACTGACACGGCGTGCGTGGGAGGTCTCCATCCAAACTAGAAAGAGGAGTGGCCTCGGAAAGGTGATGGTGAGTTTGGGGCTTGTCGGGGATTTAAGCTGATTATAGTGTATTCGAATATATTTAAACATATTTTCCGTATGGTATTTTTTTTTGGCTAGCAGTAGACTGCCATTACATAAAAACCGTGGTGCTACAGACAGCGATGGAGCGCCACGTACAGGGTACCCTCTGCTACAGGCGACCCCAGGTTTGGAGATCCATGTTATTACAAAATCCGGGGTTTTCAAGTGCCAACTAGGCATTGATGCCGGCGACTGAGTAAATGCACATCACCTACACCGGGTATTCGACCAATACTCAACAATAACCATGGTACTGTAGCCAAGTTTTTGGTCACTGGAAATAGGTGCCACAGGTCACGAAGGGGACCAAGCTGATGGGAATGAATAGTTATATAGAAGAGATGGTTTTGAGGCAGGCTGAACCAGCCTCCCTTCCGAGACTTCTCTACTACCGTCCAGACTCTTTGCCATGATTCGCACTGTCTACCCTCTCATCGCCCTAGCCGCAACGCTCGCGTCTGCCGGCGTTGTGGAAACCGGTGAGCATGCAATCTCAACATACCTAACAATCTTCTCACGGACCCTATCTGCAGCTGAGCGTCGCAGCCTCGCCTCGACCAACTTCGCTTATTCGTACACACCCGGTTACTGCGCCACCTCCGACACTGCCTGCCAGCAAGGCAAAGTTGTCGTCGACCTTGGTGCCCAGGCCGAAACCGGAAACTCATACACCACGATCCTGACCATTTCTAACACGGAACCCTTTCCAAGCAACTTCAACAACAAGGAGTTCTGCGATTCGGGAGGGATCATCTGCTGGACGGGGACGGCGTCTTCGGACACGACTGGCCAGGTGTGCGTTCACTATGCGAACGACTACAACTGCGCGACCTTCCAAATTGGCTTGGTCAACAAGGGTTCCGGATGCAGTGAAGGCGTGACAATCTTCGCGTCGACGTAGTTAGCATTTGGTGCCATGCTCGTTAGATAGTGGAGTGAAAGCCTCGTCAATCATTACTTGATGCACCGAACTACGCATCTATGGAGGTCCGGAGTACCGCGCTCCGATAGGTGCTGTTGCATGGATTATTGATAAACACTTGAAGAACTTGAGGCGATGAAGCTGGTCATGGGAAAAATGAGGCTTGAAAGTTGGTGGCATGATAGAGGGAGCTTATAAATGTTGCCTCGCAAAATATTTGATCACCCCGTCATCGAGGGCGACAGGAGGCGATTTCCCTTTTGGGAAGGTTATGGAATCTGACGTCATAGCATCCTCGCGCATCCTGGCGCCTCGAAACACGCCATCACATCCGGCAAAGGGATGCCCCGATGCCCACAAGCACTATGAAAGCGACGAACATGTTTTTGAGCTGCAGATGTCGGTGTAAGCTGAGCTACGGGCATTTCCAATTTAGGCAGTCAACATCCTGGCGCATCCTGGCCCCTCGAAACACGCCAATCACACTGGGTTCCAGGCGAATCCGTTCAGTGGCTCAAGCGCAGCGCATCGCCTAAGACCGGAAGTCAAACGGCATGTGCGGACATGTCTGCTTTACCCCATTTTACCTAGCTATCTAATCCGAGAATGTGATGCCACATTCCAGGATTAGATAGCTAGGAAGGGTGGTCGCTTGGACCCGAGAATGTTATGCCATGTGTAATGAAAGGTGCGCGAATCGGGGACCAAGCCATGAGCAGCAATCGTGTTTGGAAAACGGGAGCGGATAACATCCCCGGACAATAGCATTCACGCAGCCAAGGCAAATGGCACGTACGAACCAACCCGGAAAGTACCCGCGAGCCGCTGGCAAAAAGTAATATGTCTCCAATATATTGCGTTCGCAAGGTGGACCGCAAGGTGACAAGGTCTCACTGTGTTCTGCCAGGAATAGCGTAGCATAATGCCCCACCGCGAGGCGCACCAGTCCGACGAAAGAAAAGACTCAACACAGATGCGCTATGGACAACATATTAGGGGTGTGGGGTTCGCCGAGTTCAGAAACCTTGCAGAAGAAAGGTATCACAAATGTACGCCCCAGAGTACGTCACTTCTTGCCGAATGCTCTATCTGGGGGAAACTCTACATAGCCAACACTACAGGAATTCAAGCTAGATCGCTCCTACGGGAATAACGTATGCATCTCGCTTGTCGCGCAGGATGTAGACTCATCCATGGAAGTGGATTCCCAAATTGTCCCTTAGGGGGATGAGCAGTTTCTTGGAGAGCATATAGATTCGGAATGCGAAGAACCCTTGCACTGAGTAGGGCATTAGCCAGGGGGGGAATGGAGGCAGAAACATGTACCACCGAATCCAACAAACCCATCAAATAATGCACCTATGGCGAGGGATATTGGGTAAGGGCCAATGACGTTGTATTCTTTAGTCTTTTATTCAACTACTTTCACGGCTAAACACCTCACTACCCAATCCGCTCTTTTCTTACCGAGAGTTGGACGAGAGGCCTTGATTGTGACAAGATAATTAGCTCACCATTCTCCGAGTTAGCTTTTCACAAACCAGAGCCTTGATTGTTGAGGAGTCATCTGGGAACAGCTGTAGTATGTATGCATCTGGGTCATCGACACGTCAAAAAGCACGCAGGAGATCAGG
The DNA here is from genome assembly GCA_029378395.1 of Mycena leptocephala. NCBI lineage: Eukaryota > Fungi > Basidiomycota > Agaricomycetes > Agaricales > Mycenaceae > Mycena > Mycena leptocephala. The sequence goes on along the minus strand of JARJLF010002708.1, from coordinate 13,958 downwards.
ACACTGATTTCCCAGACACCTGAGAGAAAGAGCGATATGGGAACAAACAGAAAATCGGGATTAAGTGCGCACCGGTGATGATGTTTGGATTGAAGGCTATGATGGAGTCCATATGGTGGGTTTTTCTTCCTGAGATGGTGGGGGAGGATTGCCGCGGAATATATAATTTGTGCCGGAGAGTATTCTTACTCTGTCCTTGGAAAGCGAAGCGACCTGTACATGATGATCATCGAGTCAGATGCTCTACTCATGATCATGGTGAAACATACCACGAAGTTTCCAGGAACGACGCTCTGAAACTGTTAGTCAGGAGATCAGGACCCAGTTTTCTTAGACACCTCTGGCGCTCCTGGGGTATACGGATTACAGCCGATGTCAGTACCGAGGGCGTGGATCGAAAGTTTTCTGTTTTGGGATGTTTCCAAAGAATTCCCTATATCTCTGTCAGTTCTTCACCGATTCACATAAAAACTAAATAGATCTACTCAGCTAATTTATGCACAATTAGTGATAGAGAGGAACTTGCGAAAATTAGGTAATTTCTGTTTGGGGCTGTTTTTGCACTGAATACCATCTAGCATGGTGAGAACATTTCCCAGTGACCTAGAATTTTGGGAGGGATAACATGTATATGTTATGAAACAAGTGATAGAGCCAGAACTATATGAAATGTTCAGATGAATGTGATCTTGGCACTATCTCTGAAAGCCAAAAACTGCCAAATTTTTCACTGGAGCTAGAAGGACTGTAACTAAATTATCCTCACTTCTGGCTCTATCACATGTTTTGTCAGGTATTCATGTTGTCTCTAGGGTTATTCAGCCGCTCTGCAATAATAGTGAGGGTCTCGATTTTCGGGCAGTTCAGTATGCTAAGAAACAGACGTCCAATGTGGTCAATATTTGGTGGAGCTCAGTCATATTTCCAAGGCCTTTCCAAGCCTCTTCTATGCGTTCCTGGGGTTTCGTGATCAACGGTAATCCTCGTTAGTCAGAGAGGTCTCATGCGCGCAACAAAGCTTGGCATTTGGACAAAGTGCCGATGCACAACCGCAAATGCACGAAGCCGTGGACAGGACTTGGCGAGATCTCCTCCGTTACTATCTCGACCTATCATGCGCCAGTTGGTCTGATATATCCAAGTAAGCAAATTGGATACATTGCGAAGGCAAGCCTCGTACTTACCGCGGTCTGATTTTGGCTGTTCATGCTCAGGTGGGATCGTTCTGTCGACTCGAGCGGCTGGTGACGTCTGGCACTGTGGATGACGTCCAGCTCCTCAGCTCCACTGCTCCAACGGTGGGGTGACCTTTTTAAACACGGTGTGGAGTATACGGTAACATGACTCGAAGAAACATGCCAAACGATGTAGGCGAAACATTTTAGTGAGTTTACCGAGCACAGTCTCCACTGAAGTCAATACTGACATAGTACCGCCAATGACACTTAAAAGCCACGCAACCGTTCGGAGTCAACCAGCCTTTTCCCCACCCAACATTCAACACAACTAATATCATCCCTACGCACACATATTCACTAATGTCTTCATTCACTGGTCTCGCTGTCCTCGAAAACCCCTGCCTCATCCCAAAGACAAAGACGGTGGTCTTTGACCTGCAAGCCTACCTCCCAAGTTCTGAGCCGGCTCTCATCGGGTCTGTTCAGTACTTTAACCGCGACAATCTCGAGTTTCCTGAAATTGGCTGTTATGCCGTGTGGGTCTCGGTACGGCCTTTCCATCCATTCTTTTTACATATTCTAACAGGATCGGGTTGCACGCACCTTGCCTACTGCCGAGGTCTATTCTCAAGATCTCAGTCCTATGGATTACCACGTACTTGGGGACGCTGTCTGGGTGCGTACTGTGAAGCCTATATTATATTTACTGTGAGCTGACGACATGATAAAGCTCATTCCCCTCGGATCACCAGAGAACTTTTCTCTCAGCCAACCTGCCTTCGTTCAGGTCTGCGGTCTTGCCAGTAATATCAAGGATGATGCCACATTCGACGTCGTTGTAGAGCAGTATATCTCTGTGACGGAGTCCGTTATCGATGTTGACCAAGTGGTCTTCCTGGGCCAACAGCCGCACTCGGCGTCTGTGCCGAAGGCGGAGCAAGGTAAGTTGAAAGTCCTCCCAATTGTTATCATTCTGACTTCAGTTCTTTAATTTCCAGTATATCTGATAGCATTACAGCAAGCGAAGATCAGTAATGCCGACGGAACAATAGTGGACTTGGAGAATCCACTGATACGCACCAAGGTGCGCTACACACGGAAACGGAGTTCACACGCAGTCAGCGGAGTTCCCACAGCACAGCTATTCCGGCTTCTCACAGTTCATTCCGTCAACTCCGCCTCCTCCTCTCTCCTCCGCCACCTTCTCGTCTTCTCCGCCTTTCCTCCTATTTAACTCCTATGGATCTCCTACGCTACCTCTAGCTCTCCTTGAAGCTCTCCATCCTTATTCCGCATACTCCTCAGCTGTTATTCCCAATTCCGCGATGTCTGCATGCCTCTATCTTCCTCAGTGGTTTCCCCACCTCTCCTATATCACTCATATTTCCCTCTTATGTTCTCCTCTTCCTTCTCCATCCTTATTCCGTGTACTCCTTGGTCTCTACTGCCTTTTCCGCCTGCTCCTCTGTCCCTATATTCAATTCCGCCTCCTCCGCTCGGCTAAATTCCGCTGCTCCTTTTGGAGTCCTATTGCTTCCACCCTACGGTACCGTATGCTACCAACACAGCCTTGAAGGCTCCTATAAATACTGGACATCTTTACCATGTACTCCATCTTCCCTCACCCCACTTCAATAGACTTCATTTCCTACTTGGATTCAAGTCACCCTCCGCAGTCTCCCTGCACAAGTCCTCGTAGTGTTTTAGCTCTCGTCCTCAATCAGGGTCACTCACCACAAGTCCACGTATTAGCCCAGATTAGCCTTAGGTCTGCAGTGGACACCAGTTCAAGTTAGCCCTTGTCATCGCCCAAGAATAGCATCGTATCGCCCCAGTTTCATATTGTTTAGCCTTCGCACATACCCGTTGGATTTGGGACACCTTGGACCACCTCGCACACCCACACTTCTCACTCCGTGCTTAGACTCGGAGTAAGTCTATCACCACCTGACAATAAACTCTTTGAATTGGAGAATGAGGAAGACCAGCAGCTCCTTCGCACTCGTGCGACCCAGAAGGCGATGGCGAAGGACTTGAACATCACCATTAATCTCACGCTCCCCGAGTCTGTGCAGCCACTCCAACCTCACCAGCAGCAATGGATCAATGCACTAGCCCCGTTCCTCATTGTATCCCACCACAGATATCTCTCGAGACGCGCCTGCACACTCTATGTCACCTCAAGAACGAGCATTTGTTGGAGGCTGGCTTGAATCACGCTGAAGTTGCGAATGTCCACGATGCGCAGGATCGGAGGGTTGCAGGGGAAGCACTGCATTTTGACGGCTTCTGGAGCCACGTGAGTCCAGATTTGGCAAGCCTTAGCTGAGATCGGTCGAGACGTCTCGGCAGGGCCGTCTGCCTGGCCCTGCCGAGACGTCTCGACCGATCTCAGCTAAGGCTCGCCACGTGGCTCCAGGAGCCATCAAAATGCAGTGAAGGAGAACAGTAATGGATGTGACGAAAGAATTACATTGCATCACAGGGAAACTCGGACTGTACTGTACCTCCCTGTACTGAAGCAACGCGAGTCCGACCGTGACATTTCCGTTGCTTTTTTTTGAGGCAACGGGAAGCATCGTGACAGTGACCGTTGTAGGAAAAGGCAACAGGGAATATATTCTTTGGCCATCTCTGCAGCATAAACCGTTGTTTTCTCACATGTAGGGGCTGAAAAATTGAGTTTGGGGGCTTTTCAAACACCAGAACCATTTTCCTGACTCACCGGACTTTTTCTTTAAATGTCACGGTAATTTTATGGCAACCGCCCTCATCGTGACTGTGACCTTGCCAATATTTTGCAACGCAACGACCCCCACCGTGACCGTGACTGTTGCTTCAATACAGGGAGGTACAGTAATAGCTAAACAAGTGTACAACAAACATTGCAATATACTGTACTAGAAGTCAACCAAGAAAGTAACCTGAATGACGAAAGAATCCATATGTCATAGCTGGCAAAATAATTTGAACGGAACAATACATTTCATAGTACTGTACTATTAAAATCAATTCGTCAGTCACGCGTCACGGGGTTGCTTGACGTGATGAATTTTGGAACCTTGTCACGCGTCACGGAGGCTCTCGATGAATATACTTTTCGTCACGGTCGGTTCAAAATTTGGGTTCAGGGCTGCTCTGAGCAAGTTTCCTTACTCTTCCTACTATTTTTTCGCCATTCTCAAGGTTTCCTGCTTCAAACCTCACAAACATCATGCTTCAGACTAAGTTCAATCGAAGTTCAACGGTGAAAAATGGATTTTTTTTCCTGTTCAACAGATTTGCTGAAATAAAACTTCTCAGATGATTCCTAAGTCATTCTAATGGTTTATTCTACATGTCTTGCAACCCCTGGAATATTTCCTGGGATTGACGAAATTTTTGGGGTTGTCACGCAGCTGGGGACCCTTTGACGAATTGACGAAATGGTATTTCGGGTCACACGTCACACCCCTTGACGAATTGAATTTAATAATACAGTAGGTTGCATCCTCATGAAAAAATGAATGCCCACGCAGCGGAGATGTGATTTTATGACAGAGAAGACCTGCTCAATGGGGTTGAAGCTGGGGGAGTATGCAGAGAGATATTCAATGTGGACACCTACGCACATCAGTTAGCAAGCAAAATGGCCAACAAGTTCAGAAACATACCATGATCCTCAATTTCGGGACCATGATGAATGCAGGCATTATCCATGATCAAGACACTGCGGGGTCCTGGGTACAGTGTCGTCAATGGCAACTATATCTCCGGATCAAACACCTTCAAGGAGCAAACAAGTAGGATCACATACCACACTGTCCCGGAGAAACTTGACATGGCTCTCACGACATAAAGATCCCTCTACCACTTTCACCCCAATTATTCCTTTGCCCAGTGCCAACGCAGCTACTCCCATTAGGCGGCACTTTTGCGTGAAGGGCTGGCTGACTTCACAGCGCATCCCAACTTCGGCACGGCCAAATATTCGTGCGTATGTCTGATCATCCTTGGAAACTTTGTCAATAGAGATGAGATAATGGGCCACATAGATAGCGATGTGATGGGAACAGCCAGCTCAGGTGAGAGGACATCGCTCAGATGCCATTTTCTGAACTGCTTTGAGTTTCATCCAAGCATGAAGGAAAGTGTGGTGTATCGTAGATAGAGATGTGGGAAGGTGTCGATAGCGCTCCAAACGATCCCTGTATCTATATAAGAATCGAACTTGGTTTGTCTTTGACCACACAAATCGGACCGGGGTTCCGAGGCTCCACATGCCGTCAACTGCTCCACAAAGACGTCGAAATGTAGAGTTCATCCTGCCTCTCCACCAAGATGTTGAGATCCCATTATAGTTGTTGAGACGTTCACGTGTATATGCAGCCCACTGTTCAACGTGGTTCAACTTGGGTCAACACGTCTCGAGGCTCAACGGTACTAGAACCATTCCACTCTATCTCAGTCACTGATTAAAATCATGGAGATGCTATAATTAAACACTTGAGGGTGGACTCGAACTGGTCATATGAAGGCCAAGATGAGGACACGGCTTTGAATAATGCGCACGGGATGAGCTCAGGTGCTAGACAAGCCAAATCATGATTGGTGAATGAAATAAATTTACGGAGAGGCATCAACCACCTTGCCGAGCCTACATATCGAAAGAAGTCACCTGGATTAACAGACAAAGGCAGATGGGATTAAATTCCGAAGGCGAGCGAGGAAAATAAAATCTTCTGTTCATGTCTAAGATTCTAAATTAACCAAGCTGTCATTCTAAATTTAACCATCATATGTACCTTACACCATAGGATGCAGAAAATGTATGAGAAACAGCAATCCTAATGATCATTCAAAGCTATCAAGTATAGTTAGTGACTGTAGGAACAAATGAAGCCCAAAATATCCGAAATCACTCCAATTCAAGGGTGTATAATTTCAAACTCACGGAAGCTCTGGTAATACATTGGAGGAGACGCTCTGATTCTGGCAGACAGATACTTAGATAACTGCCTATGAGGCCGTGAGGAGTCAACCGAAGGTTGACGACAAGCGGCGTCTTCACGTGGCCAGCTTACATTTGGCGTACATCCAGGGAGACTTTCAGCAAGACATGGTTGCTTGAACAATGATACTCCAGGTCCGTGGCGTAGCACGGGCACACTGCTAGTTCATCAAGAAAGGGAGTAGGGTTGTGTCTTGCCAGACAGACGAAATAGTCTGCATCGGCCTGTAGAAGTGTGCGGGGTCGTCCACGACCTATTGCTTGCACTTTTCCGATGCTGCCTGTCAGAGGTTTGCGCTTGCGCATCCGGATGAGCGTGGACCTAGAAAACTGCGCAATTTTGAGTATTTCATTGGTTGTATTGTGTCCATGGTCTTCCATGCATAGCATGGCCTCCTTGAGGTCGTCACTGATTCGACGATTAGGCATAGGGCAGTGTGGAAGAAGAGGAAGAGAGACAAGATGCATTGTTTGGTCGTGCTTATCAAAAAAAGTTGCTCGGATCGGGACTCGAACTCACGACGTCCTGAGCTCAAACTTTTTTTTTTTTTTTTGAGGTGTGTCGTTATATTCGAAAATAGCAATAATTGCTCAAGTATTTCAAGTTTTCCGGTGGAAATATTAGTGAAAAATTTAAAATGTTTTCCACACTTTTTTTCACCCCAAAATATGGCTATTACACAGTCGTAATGCCCTTTAAAGGAAGAGAAAAAAAAAAAGCTACATGCCGCTTTGGGCACAATCAAAAAGCGGCATGCAGCTTGGGCACAAGCTTTCTATTGATGCATTCACACACCAACCTTGGATTTATTTGCGCTCGAGCGTCCTTTGAACAATGCTTCCATCGCGGATTCGCAACACTGGACTAACATCTGACAGGTCGCGAGTTCCAGTATGAGTGGTTGAATAGACCTTCACATTCCTCTCACACTATGAGTCTGAGAAGTATTAACGAGTTCACCTCAGCGTCTATATAAACTCCTCTCAATCTCTGATTCACGGTCCAGGACATGATTCCATGATAAATTAACCATTTAGGCACCTAAACATAATTTGGTGGAGGATCGTCCGAGATCCCCTCACCATGCGCCCAATTCGCATTTGCCTCCAGCGCATTCATCCTCTCCACCAACACATTGATCTGCTCTTTTGCAGCCTGGAGTTCCGCATGAACCTCCGGTGATCCTCTGTTGGAAGCTGTTCGCATCAGACGCAAGATTCGGTGCCTCCCCGAGCCGTCTGATGACCCCGACGAAGTACGTCTCTCGATGTCTTCGAGATTGACCATCTTTTCCTGCACTGCATGCAATTGCGTCTGCAGTTGCCGTCGCGCAATTGTACTTGCCCCGGTGCTGCGGGTGTCGGAAGGACCGTCGTTGTTCACGTCGCCCATCTCCGTAATCAAGGTAAACGGCGAGATGGTGCTGGCTTGCTGGTTGATTTTAATTGCTCCTATCCTCACAGCGCGGTGGCGGGACCTGACCCGCAGGAATAGAAAAACGACGAAAAAGAGAGCGACGATAGCCAAGGTGACTGATATCCCTGTAATTACTTTAACGGGAGTGTGATTCCTACATCACCATAATGATTATCAAGGCACAAGGTGAGTGGGATACCTAAATATACTGACCTCACTATGGTCGATTCCGAGACGTCGACAGTGCCTTGGGGGGTTGAAAACCTGGAACATCGATGTACAGCATTTCCCCCGGAGATAATCACTGGCACGTACGTTTCGGATGCGGTGGTTCCCGAACTCTGACTTTGGGTAGTGGCCGTTGAACTGAAACTTTGGGACCTGGTGGTGGAAAGGGAACTCGAACTTTGAGATAGAGAAAGCGGACAGCGCGTCAAAGATCCGTTGGACAAAGAATTATTCTGAATTATAGTGGACGGAGAAAAGGTGTCAACCGTGCGTCATCATAGCCACAGCGCCATACCGATGGAAAATAGAAACAGTCGATGTCGGGATAAATGCAGACTAAACTAGCGACATTCGTCGCGAGGGTGCCGCCATCATTATCTGTTGGCTGACACTGGTGTGTAATCGAACTTTGAGCTAGAGAATTTGGGCACCGGGCCGAAGCGTCCAAGGACAAGTTGAAAGTGTCATTCTAAATTAGAGTGGACGGGGAAAGCGTGAGCGCGACGTCATCATTGCCACTGTGGCCTACCGATGCAATGTATGAACAGTCGACGCCGGGATAGACACAGACTAAGCCAAGGGCAACATTCCTCACGAGGGTGCCGCCATCGTTATCTGTCGCCAGACACGGGCCCGCGGTGAAGCGAGGCGAAAGTCTCATCGAGATTCGCATTGTCCTCGGCGATTAACGGCAGGGTAAGATGAATACGCGATGACCAAGCATGCAATAGGGGAACAGAATGCAAAAAAAGCAAGAACACTCCAGTCCTGCCGGCGGGAAGGTGGGTGGAAGTGAACCCGCCTTCTGGGCCATATAAGAGCGGTGAATTTGAGCCTCAGGATTCTTGACAGCTGTCCGAGTATCGTGCTGTGCGGTCATGATCATCTGAAGTTCCAAGCAGATTCTGATCCAAGCTCACATCGCACATTACCAACAGCGCTGCGGTGTAGCCCGTTCGACGCCGTACACTGCCACCGTTTTCAATCCAATTTTTGGGCCAAGTTTGGTGCTGCACACCAGTGTCAAATTTTCGATTGCTCATAAAGAAGTCCTTTTTTGGACTGTCCCAACAGGTGCTTTTTTTGGTTCCTTTCGCAAATCAGTGGTGACTTTTTCTGCGAAATGCCCAATAATTATGCTCCACTATTACCCCCAAAAGGAAGGCTCCGAAGACTAGCTACAAAGACTGGCCACACGCCCGCGTTAGGGTCCTATTAGGCATGATGCTGGCTGAGGTAGGATTCCACGACTCCATGAGGCAATCGGAACACAGGTGTATACGATAAGTTGGAGATGGAAACAAGCCCGCGAGGATGCATCACCGGCCCGGTCTTCGCAGAGAGGCGTACCAGAGGGAGATTTGGAAAGTGCGGCAAGAAAAGAGCGGGCTGGCAACAGAGCGAGCGGCAGACACACTCTGTTGTGCTCACAATGTTTGATCGGAGATGTACTTTATGATCCGTCTGCCGGCCACCCACTTCCTCCTGCACTCATCTCCGTCTGCGTATCTGCGTATCATAGTCTTCCTTGCTCTGGTGCCTGTAACAGGTCTATATGTCCATAGACAGCATTGATTCTCAAAATGCCCCGCAAACCCATGTTACTCAGTGTATATTATTTTTGCCACTTTTTTTCTATCACTTTGAAAACATCCTAGAACAGAAAATTTCCGGTCGCGCCTTCGGTATTGTCAATAGCTGTAAAAAATCACCTGGCAAATGACACAGCTCGGGGAGTTTGACTCACGAACCTCGCACTTTTGCTTGCGCTTCCACCAAGATCCGTGTCTTCCACCTGTCTTTGGGGCTTTTGGTGGACGATAGTACGACACTGAACCAGTGCTTGCGCATCGCAATTTGAATCTATCCCTCTGATCTAGACTCGTTACCAGTCTGCCATGGCAATTCTTTAGTGCAAGCACTATGCCGTAGGCAGACTGGTACAACTCGGGACACGCCAAAGGGCTGAGCCCGGAGTTTGAAATTCTTGGGTGGCGCCGATGACGGCAGATGACGTCGTTACCGGTGACGTCGGTCCGAAAGTAAGTTTCTCGATTAAAACTGGTGCTCGCGCGCAGACTCTCTGGGGGCAAAATAAAGAAATCTGAAAAGACAGAAGTGTAGCTATGAGCCTTACATCCCTACTCCTCCTTTGAACTGAAAAGAAATAATTAAATTCGACGCCATAACGATGGAAATGGAAATTTTCAAACTCCGCGCTCAGCCCTTTTAACGCTCCCGAGTTGTACCAGTCTGCCTACGGCATAGTGCTTGCACTAAGTGTTGCTGTAGCAGGCAGACTGGTTACGAGTCTACCTCTGATCTCCCCTACAAATTTCGACTCACTTGCTCGGTCATTGCCCTCAACCTAGCGCTGGAATTCTTGCGAGACTCCAAATTATATACGAAGGGCGGCACGTACAATTCAAACCCCCTGGTACATTCAGTTTACTGGTGGCACATTGAGTGAACGTGCCGGGATTGGCGCCAACTATTCTGGAAAAGACACGTGTGTCTTTTCTTCACCGCACCCCGCCTCTTTTCCTCTTCCCACCACCATCCCTCGCTCCAACAAACCCGCCAATGCTTCAAGATGCCCGGCGATGGCACCAACAACTAAAAGCATAACACCACCGACGGTGATCGACCAACTCTTCATTGACAGAGTCTCGACGCGTCGATTGATTGACTTCCGCACCAAATCTACGTCGTGCCATCTTCCTCGACCACGGATGGATTGATCTTCCCGCACTGAAGGATTTCCTGGGGACACCCGCAGCCAGTGATCTGAATGCCTCGACACGTACAGATGCAAGGGATTTCTTTCATTGTCAGATTCCTTTGTTGAACCCAAACCAGGGCCTGTCGCATGGTCGCCAGTATTTCATCGGCTGTAGCGGTTTTACTCGAGGCTTCAATCAAAGCCATCCAAATCGCTCGATTCCGGATAACGTTGACGAGCAAATGCTCGTGAAGTCTTTCGCTGACCAGCCACTGTCCGACAACTCGAATCTCGAGCTTTAACAATTCTGTCGTACGTCTTTATTATATTTTCCGCCGCCCAAAACTGGTCCGAATTTTTGTTTTCTAGCTCATGCACACATTATCGACATTTCTTCCAGAGCGACTGCCCCCCCAAGATGCGGGTCACCGAGAGCTAGAAGTCGCTGCGAGAAACATTCTCCCGGAAACATCGGCGTGTTCCAGGGCTCCAACGGCACATGCACACGATTTGTAGGCGCCAATTGAAGAGCCCAACATCTTTTGAGGGCATTTTCCGCTACGGTAGTGTAGTGCAGAATTTTGTCGACACTGTCGGCGGAGTTTGAGATCATTGGTGAGTGGAGGAAGTACGTCCACTTTACTTGCGAGTTATATCGGGGAACCACAATATTTTTGTGATGCGGTGTAGACGCCGGGGGTCGGGTCCAATACAAACGTAAACTATGAATGATACTGGTGGGTGAGAAGAGTGCGAGGGTTCATGCATCACGGCGAGGGAAGATCAACTCTGGTGAGCTGAGGCCGCAGTGGGAGGAGATCCCCGACTTAACGATTTACTTGATCTGATTCGAAAGTCGGGTGGGAATCAACTCCGCAGTCGTAAACAAAATAGATGACGTTGAGTTAAATACAAACGTCACCATCGCAAATGATACTGGCAGATGAGACGTGTGGGAGCCTCCGTGCATTACGCCAAGTGAGATCAAGTCTGATGAGCTGAGGCCGTGGTGGGAGGAAATCCTCAACCATCTATTTACTTGATCTGATTCGAAAGTCGGGTGGGAGGCATCGCTGTTGGAAATTGGCGCTCGTGCCAAGAGGTGTATGGATTACAGCACGCATCACTAGCACTCGGAGTTGATGATCATGCTGGGCCCTCAGAACCTCCCAAGCAACGGCTTTTTCGGTACCCACACTACTGTAGTATTTCGTTCAAATCGACAGTCACGCGTCACGCACCCCCTATCGATATCGAAATTTGGGAAGGGTCACGCGTCACGCGGCCATTTGTCGAACCTCCCGAGCGTCACACAGGGCTCGAAATTGCCTGTAAGACCCAAAATTTTCGTTTCAATGTCGAAAATTTTGCTGGTGTCACGCCAAATTTTGGCTGTTGTCGAAATGTCGAATTGGTTTTTTGGGTCACAAGTCACACCCAGTGTCGATTTGAACGAAATACTACAGTATTTCGTTTCAGTTCTATATGTGTTACTTTCAACACACCGGCAAAAAGAACATCTTGACCTATGTCAATATGTTAGCAGAGAGTAGATAAACTTGAAGAGGAATTAAAGCTAGCAGATTCTTAGTAATTTAATTGCGTCCAAAACGGGTGCGGAAGTAGCCGCAATCAGAAGCTCTTTTAGGACTTGCATATTTATTCTTTGTCTGCGAGCACTGAAATTATTGCTGAAATATCAACTTTCAACAGGCATATTAACCTAGGTCAATAGCTTTTCTTTCCGAAATTTACAATAGTGTTTGTTTCAAACGGGATATTAACCTAGGTCAATACATCACTTGAAACAAAGACTTTTGTAAATTTTAGAAAGAGAAGGTATTGACCTAGGTCAATAGGCCCGTTGAAAGTTGATATTTCAGCAGTCCTTTCAGTACTCGCAGACAAAGAATAAATATGTGAGTCCTAAAGGGCTTCTGATTGCAGCTACTTCTGCGTCGGTTTTGCATGCAATTAAATTACTAAGAATCTGCAAGCTTTAATTTCTCTTTGAGTTTATCTACTCTCTGCTAACATATTGACATAGGTCAAGATATTCCTTTTGCCGGTGTGCAATCCCGAGAAAGGTTTGATATGATTATGATTGTCCATCGACCACGGCGTTCCAGTAACTTCGTACAAGTCAGTATGATAGCGGACCGAACTTCATGTCAAACCAGCAATTTGATAAGACTTGGGAGCCAGCAAATAATGTCTGTACATCACATCCGACGTAGGCTACAGAGGAATGGAAAGGTACAAGCAGACTCGGAGGAGGAACCAAATCAAATCAAACCGTAGAGCAGCCGCAGTTGTCAGTGAGGAAAGGTCGACTGGTCCAGAGCTCCAGGCAAGGATGCGTTGTATTTGAGCACGAGAACATCAGTGCTTATCGGCCCATGGGTGGGCGGCGAGGAGGAGGTCACGATAAGCGCGAGGATGGAGCGCGAGTTACAGCTGCAGGGAGGTAAGGGGCGTGGTGCCTGCAGAAGTGTCGGGGCCGGAAGACGGAAGCTTTTCCGCTTGCTTCCTCCTCCGAGGAAGATTTTTTGCTCCATATCCCCCATGGCTAAGCGGGATTGGGTCCTTATTTTCACCGCAACCGCTACCTGTTTACGATACGAAATGCAAATCATACCCGAGGTGTCGATATGTTGACGGTGTGTGGGAGAAGGGTGAATTTGTGTCGTTAGGAAGGACCCTTGATTATCGGTTGGGAGGTTTGCCCCAAGTCCAGAAAATCCAAACAAGGCGTGCAGAGTGCAAATAGGGCTGTTCGCCGTGCCCTTGACTGGCACGGCCGTCGTTTCGACAGGAGTGCAACGGTCAGACCCGTCCCGTCTCCGTCCCGTTGCAGAAGCTAGATCTCTACGGAACGGGACGGCTGACGGGATGGCCATCACGGTCAATGGGACGGTGCTGGTGCCTTCTCACTGAAGAAATCTCGTATTTTGTGGTGGAAAATATCGGAAACCTCCTCCTGGTGAAAAAGCTTTCCAATAAGCTCCAGATTTGGGGTTGAGTCGCGCTAAAATCCAACATTGAAGCTATTAGTGAGCGTCATAATGGGCCCAAAGCCATTCTCGTATCCGAGCCTCAGCGCTGCCTGCATGCAATCTCCCGAAATCGCACCGTATAGCTCATATCGGACAGGACATACAACATTCTCGGTGTTCGACAGAATATTAAGGTGAGTCGGTTATATTAAATCCTACAACTTACATTCGATCCTCGCGCAGCTGCCTTCCGCCATTTGGACCGCGCGAGGTCTGGATGCTGGATTGGTCCGCTCCCTCGATTTCTATTCCCTCTTCAACTCAACTGGGATAGGCACACGATACAGGAAGTCCTGCATTTTATTTAGAGTGCGGTACGCACGGTACAGCGTGATGTTGACACAGTTCGATTCATTCTATCCAGTAC
>JARJLF010002707.1:0-30821 GCA_029378395.1 Mycena leptocephala | reverse complement strand
CGTGTCGAGCGCTTACTGTTTGCTTCCCTTGTAGCGACCCGCGCGATTCCCGTGAGGCGTTCGCGATGTGGGACCCAGAATTTTCGTAGCGTTGTAGTGATTTTGCTTAGTTTTAGTGTGAACCCAAACCAGCCTTTTTTTTCTTTTCTTTTGAAGTCTCAGCAAATGTGTCCGGAACGTCTTTTCTTTTTTAGTGGTCTTCCTCAGACCACAGCCACATCGTGATCGCTCGCGGGCTGTGCCTCGCTAAAAGCTCTCTCCTTTCTTCCTTCCCAAAGGCGCCGGACTACGCGCACGACCTGCATGTGGGCTAACTATTTACTGGTCTCGTTTGCGACGCACACCTACACGCTGGAGCTGCAAGTAATCCCGAAGGAGCTCATGATCAGGCTACATATTCAACGCAGGCAATGCCAAGCAGGACCACAAGACGAAGCCACGTCGGAGGAGCCGGACAGCCGACGCATATTCAACACTCATGACGAAATCAAGGCGTTCGTCGCGGACTTTGAGAAGAAATTCGGCCGTTTTGCCCCAAGCATAGCATGGCTACGTTACTCGCATACTGACGGACGTATAAGTAGCCGCATCTGTTTAATGTCCAGCTGAAGGACGAGGGCCAGAAAATCCTGGAGAGAAGCTCCCGGGGACCGGGGAACATAAATGATTCATTCCGGGGAATCCCCACCCGTCGACATGGGCGGCACTCAATTTATCCTCGCGGACGTCGACCTGGCCAGGGTGGTGGGTGGAGTGCGTATTCATCCAGTGCGTATTTTTTACCCCGTCCACCATGCGACTGTCCTCATGAATGCCTTTGTCTTCAGGTTCCCTGAGCGGTGCAAACATCATTCACTATCCCCTCCGCCCACATTGCCGAGCACACTGGGACACGTTCGTGGGCTCTGTAGCCATCAACTACCAGGTCTGTAGTCACCGCTGCGCAGATGGAGTGCGTATTCTCGCCTTTCGGTCTCTTTGACGTCGCTGACTGAAGACGAGTACAGGAACGTCAGGGAACAGATTCCTTTCGCGGTCTAGAAGCGGTAGGACATCCACGGCGTCATTGGCGCAACGCCTTCGTCGGCTCCCCGACCGCCGAGCAGCAGCTCGGCGTCTTGGAGCGCGTCTGGCGGTGCGTGAAAAGGCTCTAAGGGTACGGCGTCGTCCGTCCGTCGACCTCAGCGTCGACTGAGACGGCCGCGGCAGCGGATGCGGGCAAGGGTTAGGTCGACGGTGTGCGAGCACCAAGTATGTATGTACAATCATGACAATCACTCTTCCACACCGCTTGTGCCCGCGACGCGGAGCTGAGGATGTGCCAAGACGAAAGATCAAGCACCCGACGCGCGCCTCCAGGTCGCGCCCCGTGAAACCGCACAGGAAGCCAGGGAGATCTGCGGGTTCCAGCGTCGCACTCTTCCCCACGCGAAAAGCTACCCAGATCGCCACTCTACTCGCGCTGCCGCTCGGAGTCTTGTCTCGCCCGGTCCTGCGCTTCTAGACTCCAAGTCTAGCTTCTTTCGTGCGGATGACACGCTGTGCTGGAACTGAAAGTCAAACTATTTCTTTAATTCAAGAACGCGATCTTTGTGGTACCCCGATGTCTGACTCCCCTGGCATATCCTGGCATTTAGACTTCAGGCAATAAGGTCCACGAGCGTTTCAAGAACCCCCTCTATTCCCATGTTACACAATACCCTCTCCTCGTGTTTGCGATATCACTCTTCTGTGCGGCGGCGGCGGCGGTTATTACCAACGTTTTCATGCACATAAATGCCCTTCGCTTGCTCCCGGAACCCGCCCTCTACCTTGTTCCCCATGCTGCTCAAGACTTTCGTATCTGTTTTGGCTCCGCTCCTGTCCTTGGCGCAGCGGACGATTGAAACTTCTACCCCAAAGGCCGTTGTGTATTCGGGGTGCACGGTTCGAAATACTGTCGCTCTCACATTCGTGTGTTCTGGTTCTCTCGCTTTGCTTTGTCCTCGTGGCTGAAGATGCGCAGGACGATGGCCCGTACAAGTACATGTAGGTCGTGTGCGCATTTACGCACAATGGCATGTTAATCCTCCTTCACAGGGCTGACATCGGCGATCTTCTCAAGAATAAAGGTGCCAAGGGGACCTTCTTCGTCAGTGCGTACTTTTTAACTCGACATTGGATTAAGTGCCGATATTGATGGGATATAGACGGATACAATTGTAAGAGCATAAGTATTGCCTCTTCATTCCATTTATGCTTTCTTCCAGATGACTGCATTTATAGTCCCAAGGTCGCGGCCCGTCTTCAATATGTATACAGCAGCGGACATCAAATCTGTTCACACACCTGGTACCGTCTAGTTTTTCATGAGCAGATGCTGCAACAGCTAACTCGTATTTCAGGTCACACCCGGATCTCACGGATTTGAATGCCACCGAGAGTAAGTCTCTCATTTTATCGTATCGGTTTCTGTGCGCTTATTAGAAGTTGTAGTCGAAGACGAGTTGACAAAAGTAGACAGTAAGCAACTCACTCCTATCAGGAATCTTGTCTCATACTGCCTTCAGCCGCCCTGTATAAACTTTTGGGAGTCAATACGACCTTCGTGCGACCTCGTGCGCCGTCTAAAACTTTATTACTCCCATACTAACCTTCTTATCTAGCCTACGGAAGCTACAATAACCTCGCCCGACAAGTCGCGTATCTGCTAAATAAAACCTTTATTCTCTGGGATTTCGAGTGGGTCATAAGGCTTTCTAAGTAGCTTTCTCTCATCGACGGGGGCGGCAGCTCTGGAGACTCGGTTGGCGCGACGCTCCAGCAAAGCGAGACTTCTTACGACCAGGTGATAAACTCCAGCGTCAGCACCCTGCTTGCTCTGAACCACGAGACCGAAAGTGAGGACCATCCAGCGCTTCACCGCGTATTCTATTTGCACAACTGATACCTGTCGCTCAGAAACCACCGCGTAAGGATCACTTTTGATTGCCAAATTCCGTCTGTAATTTCGCTCGCCCTGCAGCCAGGGTCTGGTGGCGTACGCGGTCGACAAGCTTCAAGCCGCCGGCTACAAGCTCGTCACCGTTGCTGAATGCTTGGGGCTCCCCCCGTATTCCTACGTTGGCCGGCTCGGGCAGCGCGATGCAAGTACCCCATCGTTGTCTCGTTATACATCCTAATCCTTATTGTAGCCTTCATGGTTTTGTCCAGAGGACGCTTCGGATAATTGAGATAGATGGGTTTGTTCTCCAAAAAAGTCGATGACTGTATTACTACCTCGCTGTAGGTAGAGAGTACTTATCATTACAATTGTCCATGCAAATAGTTAGAAAGGTTACACAGACTGCGCTGAATGTCGGAAACAGACCGCAGATACACAAATACATAACGATCGTTCAGTCCACCAAGAAAGTTTTCATACAGCGCCGACCTGCTGCGGGTCTTGTACCGCAGGCTGGCCGTCCGGCCACCCCGCGTCGCATGTCTTGTCCGGGCGGCGGCTGTTCCGCCCGCGACACTCAAACTTCCCGCAGTCCATGCACGCGCTCTGGCAGAAATTGCGTCCGCCCTTGCCCTTGCACGTCTGTGACCCACACTTGCAGCAGTGGCGCGGGTTACGCGTCTTGGCTGGAGGTGCCTCAGCGACGTCCGCAGCCGCCGCGGCGCCTGTGCTGACACCGTTATTCACTGGGACGCCGCTCGCATCAACGCCGGTGCTCGGACCGAAGTCTGCCTCGAACGGATACGGGCGCTTGCGCTGCGCAGAGTCATAGGACATCATAGTCGGAATGGCTTGAGGGAACATAGGCGGCATGCCGAGGCGAGCGTAAGGATTGTTGCGCATCTCCACACTGGCGATGACAGAGTTTGCCGTCCACGCGTCATTGAACGCCTGGGTCGCAGACGCAGCGGTCGGCTCTGCACCGTCGCTGGGCGTCATCACGACGTCGGGCTGTCCCTGTCCCTGCCCCTGCGCCGCCTCCTCCGCACTCTCTTCTTCCTCCATCGGCGCGGCTGCGCGTTCCGGCTCCTCCTCCTTAACAGACTCGGGCACACCGTGCTGGACATCGCGCACGAGCTGAAGGATGACGTCCCGCCCAAGGCCCGCGCGCAGCGCCCCCAGGACAAGGTTCCACAGCGCCCGCGATACGCCGCGTGCCTGCCAGTTCCACACGTCGCCGCCAACACCCGTGTCTCCCGCAAGCAATCGCGCAGGGAACTCGCGCTCGAGAGCGGCGGGGAGCGCGCGCCGCACGGCCGCGTCCGTGCTTGCGTAAGCGTGGCCGTTGGCGCATGCATAGGCGCAACCAATGACAAAGAAGGGGCCAGCGAGATCATGCACGGTGATCGGACCCGTGCGGATGCGGCCACGGTTGGAAAGTGGTGCGGTGCAGGTAGGACAGGCGATCCCGTTGAAGACGAGCGGCTGCGGGTCCCAGTACAGGAAGCGGTGGGCCGAGGGCGTGCGTGCGGACGTCGCGGAAGCGGTGAGCGCGAAGTAGCTCGGGGAAGACGGAAGCCAGAAGGTCTTGAGGATAGAGTAGAGGGAGGGGATGGTCTGCGTAGGTGCGGGAGCTGAACCATTGGTCGAATTAGGGGCAGACGAGCTTGGTGGGGGCGCGAGCGACCCTAGATGGGACTTGAAGGCCTCTTCGACAGAAGGACCTGTCAGGGACGGAGAATTTGGTACATCGAGGGCCGCCAGCAGAACGTGAAGGAATTCTTCTGGTTTTGAATGAGCAAGTTCAGCCCATTCATTGCGTTCAAGAGCAGGATCGACGACTGCCGCGGGACCGGGCGGTGCAGAAATGCTCCCTGAAAATGGTACCCACTGGTTAACCGGAGGGACGCTCTGCGTAAGACGATAATAGTCCTAAACTGGGTCAGTAACACTAAATAGTTTCTGTTAAAATCTCACACACCGAAGTCGGGGGAACAAGAGTGCTGTAGGTAGTCGGTTTGGATGAAACCCCAGAAGGAAGGCCATCTTTCCTCGGGCGTCCCACCGGACGCTTCGTGGGAGGGGATTCAGGGTCTGGCTCGGCTTTCTTCTTTCCGCTCCCTTTCGGGCGTCCGACTGGACGTTTCTCCGGATTGAAGTCAAGAGTTGCATGTGTCGTCTTGTTTTTGCTCCCTTTCGGTCGCCCAACAGGACGTTTTGCTGGCGATCCGGTATCTTGTCCACCAGTAACTGGGGTTGGAATAGTATCGGAAATGCCAGAATTTGAAGCTGGAGGGTCTGCCAGCGCAGAAGCTGCTGACAAGTCCGTAATGCCGCCCGCTATGCTTGAAAAGCTCTGGTTGGCTGCCGTCGCCATTTTCTTAAGGACTACATAGTTGAAGATTATTGCAGGAAAGAAAGAACTGAATATAACTTACCGAGAGTTATCGACACTTGCTAAGACTTATTATTTTCTGTTTGTCAAAAAACTGTGAAAAACACAAATAGACCATCAGGATTCTCTCATATAGCTTCTTCCTCCCCTTCAAGCTTACTGAGCAGCTTTCCACATTATACCGGGCAATGCAGGCCTGGAGTCTTTTCCCCCCCAACCGACCTCATGTTTGTATCATGCCGGTTCCGCTGTGCGGAAGCGATACCCAGACGGTCAAGGACAATATGCGCATGGCGGCGTTTTGACGGTCTCTTCATTCTAAGCCCCAATTTTTGGGCGACTGGGACAGCTATGAATTTCCCTGTGGACGGCAAATGATATTCGTTGAACCTCCCTTAAGTAAACGTCTCTAAAATCCTCCAATGATATTAATGGCATCAGCCCAGCTGCCAAATTAGCATTATAATATTTGTCGTATCTGTAGATCTGTATATGATAGATGATAGATGAGTAATTATGGTGGCATGTAGCCAGTAGAATAGGAGCCTTCGGCAAGGCACCCGATACCAAATGAAGCGACGTGGTGTTAGTATCTCGACAGGTCGACCAGGTCGTGGGCAGCGCCGGGAAGAATCAGCGCACCTAGAGACTGAGCTCCCAGCGGTTCCCTCCCACCGTCCATGCCCGACCCTCGTTTTTAAGGAAAGTCAATGCCTCGTTTACCGTAAACTCTGAGAGATTGCGCCACGTATCGTCGTTCTTTAAAAACGACAGAATCTCATGCACCGTCGGACCGGCCGCTGGCGCACGAATCCTCGGACGATTCGGAGCTGTGCTGGCTTGGGCGCGCGCCGTTGACCGCGAAATAAGCGTCGCAATGGCGTCTTCCACCTTCGCGGCAAGGAAAGCAGGCGTCAGCGAGACGAACGCCTCTTCCCCAGACTCTGGATCCGTCAGCTCTCCCTCATCCTCGTCGTCTTCGGAAATGCTGGCGGACGAGAATACCGTACTGTTGCCGCCCGCTGTAGAGTTTGAGCTGTTCATCTTCCAGAGGGCACTTGTATCGGGATCAGCATGTGCTCCGCTCCTCGGAAGACATGGGCGGACGCGGCCTTCCCAGGAAATGATGTCGCCCTCCTTCACCAGTTGTAAAATGGCCCAGCCAAAGAGGCGCTTCATGCGCGGATGTAGCTTTTGCCGGTCATTAACCATGGCCGTGGTAACGACAGCAGGCTTTTTGCTGGTCCCTCCTTCCTTCGCCTCCTTCGCCTTTTTGTGAGCTTCGCGGGCGCGCCGTTTTGCCTCCGCTTTGACAACGCGCTTCGCCATTAGAGCAAGCTCGGGTACTCGCCGCAGATAGGACAACGTGAATCCGCGCATCGCATCGTCTGTTGTGGGTCCGGGCGCCCGCGTGAAATCCAGCGGAACAATCCGCCGCGGGGTATGGTCATGGGGGCGGGGCGTTTCATCTCCAGGAGGCAATGCATTGCGTGAGGACTTTGTAGGGGTCGAGGGTTCTGGCGCGGCCGGATGGACGTCGTCTGCACAATCCATGTAGTGTTTGAGATATATTCGAAAGGCGTTATCGGTTAGATCGCGGGTATGGAGTTTCGAAGGATGGCGGAGTTTGTGGGGTGATTTCACAGGCGATTCAAGGGACTGCTGGGGCACTGCTAGAAGAAGATGGAGTAGCCGGAACGGACACTGAGGTAGTGTCCGCAGGGATTTGCGAAGCTGGTCGTAAGGGAAGAACGAAAGGCTCTTCAAGAAAATAATGAGTTCTGTGCAAAGCGCCTACAGCTATCCAATGGTTTGGTTCATCATTTGAAGAAGGGCAGCGCACTACGAGAGTTTGGGCTCAAAATGTTTGGCGATGGTATAAAACTGACCTAGCGAATCGACAAGAATTCTCCGCGTCTCATGCCAGCCAGAAATTCTCCCGATCATAACAACAGAACACCCTACATGGGCCAGAGGCTTTAATAGTGGCAGCTCCTTCGTTTTATCATCCTTCGATTGGTTGGGGGCAGGCGGTCGATGATGACACTCTATCACGGCAGTTCCATCGTCCACTGATATGTAAATGCATGAGCATCCGAACCCGAAGTGCCAGGAAATGTTCACAATGATACACGACGCGTTTCTCATACGCTTGCACACCCACCACAAGTCCAACCAATTTCACGCTTCGGCACGGAATACGACCTAGCCAGAAAAAATCTACCTCTAGAAGTCATATAATGAGCCATGATCTGGGGGAACCAACAGTCAAGTACCCGGGATGCCACTTTCTTCCATGTCGAAAACGTCTTGTGCAAAACAAGAGGCGACAGCCTCTGGAGTCAAAGTCCATTGCCAGATGACATTCGTCGGTGCGTGTCGATGAGAACCGTCGGGACCGGTGGAGTTCAGTGGTTGCAGTTGTAGTTTTGAGCTAGAGGCCATAGAATGAGCAGAAGATGGAGTCGCGCGTTGGTGGACTTAGAAAGGAGCGATCGGTCACATTCACATGCTGTTACGTGTGACATTCGTACCGCGACAATCAAACCATAACAACACGTCGCCACCTTTTGCGCTCATTCCGTGAGAGACTCCTAGAAATCGAGACGCGGCTCCGATTCAATCGGCGTCTCTTCACAGATAATAACTTTAAATTCACCACTCTCTAGTTTGACGAACTGCGAAGAGGGCTGCTTAATGGCGCCGACGTGTGGTCGTGAAGACCTGTATCTATTTATTCTTCGATCTTGAAGTTGAAGCGTTAGGTTCTCGGCCTCAATCTTCTAGCGGTCGTTTATAGGTCGTTGTGTATGTGGTACGATATATAATGGATTTACCTCAAGGAACATTGAAATTTTCAGTCGACCCGAAGACAAAGAATTCCAAGAATGAGATACACCGAGTATTTAGTAGTAGTAATTAAATCGAAACATACGTAGGACCCAGTAAGGCCAGACAACAGAGTGACCGAGTAGTGACTGTGATGTCGTCTAAGGAAAGTGGTACTTGAAAAGTGGGTGAGTGCCAACATAAAGGTCTATCATCAAAGAGCAGATGAAGCAAGCGCGTCGTAGATCGGGCACAGTTGATCCCATGCAGCTGCGGAGGTATTATTTGAGGGCCACGTTTCACGACAAATGAAAGGTACGGACTAGAGTGGGCGATCTGAGAGTCCCAGTCGCCTGTGTCTTCTGCAAAGACGACTGCGAACCCGCTACGGAAACGGTCAGGATCGGGTGGTAGGAGAACATATTATTGCTTACGCCTCGAGATGCCAGTCGATGTGACTTTGGAGTATTCTTGGATCAACCATGCTAAGGGAAAAAAGATGAAGGCGTACCAATGAAGGAACCACGCTACAAAGAGACATTAGAAGGAAACTCCCAGTATAATATTGTGGGTTACTTACGTCCAGAGTTATCGGTAGTGAACCGGATGGTAACGTTGTCTCCCGCGACTCCAATGTTGACGCTAAAGCTGAGCATTACAGGCCTTTCCGACGCTAAATTAAGTCACGTACACATCACGGCGTGCCTACGACATGGAAAGTATGCGTCAGCGGAGAAAAGGACGCACGCAAAAAATAATTACGCACAGGATTAACGTAGTTGTATACGCTGCTGCTTGCACTGCGGACGACGTCAAACGCATGCTAGCCGATAACGGAGTCAACGAATGCGTAACATATCCCGACGTAGACTTACGCCGTGCAAATGGAATGGGTGCTAAAAGTATGATTATGAGTGAAACACTGCTGTCCGATTGAAAGAATTTACCCCTCCTCCTACGGCACCTCCGGGAAGAGAAAGCTCGATGGTGCTTGATTTAGGAAGCGCGATAACAGATCCGCTGGGAAGCAAGGACGCTGCAGTCTCGGCGCCGCTCAGTATTTGAAGCAGAACCGGTGTTGTCGGGGGCACAAAAGAAACACCATTAACAAAGAATTTTCCGCCAGACTGCAATTTCTCAGGATAACAGTCCCACCGAAAAAGAAATCAGTAAACGTACGCTCGTCAAGGCCAGAGTCATTGCGAGATCGACTCCGCCGGCTACTGGACTCCCGGGCTATATGAAAATAAGAGGAAGGAATTTCTTTCGCCGTCAATGCTTACGGCTCCAGGATTAACCAGAGGCTGTGGATCTCGGATGAGCATTTTGAAAAGGACACAGAGACCACTGTTATCACGCACATGAAGGTTGACTTCATTGAATGGGGTTACGCTCGTAGTCTGAGTCGTGGTCGGATCTGCAACAGCTGCTCCAACATCTAATTTTCTGGGTTAAGCGAATATCGAGAAACTGGGAGACTGCATACAGCGGAGAACCCCGGAGTTGATGCCTCCCGTGAATCCCTTGGGCCCCGTGCTGGGGTTGGCGCGAATCCCTGAGATATGTGAGGTTGAAAAATATAAATGAACATTTAGACGCACAGTAGTTACCAACCGGTTGGTTGGCGTTCAAAATAAACGAGTAACGTTGGCCTGAAAGGTTTTGAATTGGCCCCCAGAAAAAATCCATAGCTGTTGAAACAACATACCGACATAGATTTGGATAGAATCCACAGTGTAAGGGGAGGTGGTAATACCGTCCGCTTCGATAATGGTGAGATTGCTGTGGCCGTCAATCGAAAAGACGTAGTTGGGATCGCATGCCTGTAGAATCCGAGATCAGTTGGTAATCCCCGGAATAGATAGGCACTCGCCATGTTAACCAGCCGAATTCTGTATCTGAGCCCCTTGGTCACGGTGAGAACACCGAGGGGTGCCGTCACTGAAAAAATAAATTATTGCGTCGCACTGAGGAAGAGGTTTTCCTCACGCGTGGAGGCGGTTCTTCCGAGACCTTGAATAAGGTTGGAACTGGGGGCCCTGTGATCACATTCATAAGCGCCGGTTCGAATAATTGACAGTCAACTTACGGAACACCGGTCTCTGCCTTGGCGAGAGTATGGTCTACAGTAAAACAAGATGAGCGAAATGAAGCTTGTTTCACTGAGAGCACATACACCAGTCAGCCAAAGTCAGGACAGTTGATTCTTTTCCCCCCGAAAAGGCGTATCAGAATACCAAGGTAAAGACATTGAACTTGAGACTTACCGTCGTCAACATCATATCTGAGATGAACCGAATAAATTGACGAAATTGCCAGAAAAAAGAACGACTAACTGATTAAGGTAAGGGTCCTCGGGGTCATAAACAACGAGAACGCCACGGAGGCCGTCACAATACTGCGTCGCTATAGTTTTGATCAGACAATGGTCTTGTTCGATGGGCAGTCTTACAAAGATGAGAGTGGTACCAGAACGTGCTAAGGGAATTTATCAACACAAGAAGAAGGGTGGAGTTCATAAAGCACATACCCTGCCTGGTTGACGGTAAAATCATAAAGGAAGGAATTTCCATGGGCGATTGGGCATTGAGTGACGAAAGCCACTCTGTGGGACAATCAGGAATAAAAGTAGAGGAAATATATATTGTCTTACCCATCCGACGACGCCGTTCCGGTCTGGAATATTCCGTGCCAATGCTAGGAGCCATCAAGTCAGATCCCTCGAACTCGGGGTGGTTGAGATTAACTGACAATGGAAGTCGACTGCAACATGGTGGAATCAAATTGCTGGTTGTTTACGGTTAGCCTATCAAACCCGGCGATTAGAAGAATGCCAGTGGGACCGTTGAATAAAGAGAATTGACGGACAAAAAGTTGTCGCCCTTGTTCCCTTTAACGAGGGGACCAGGGAATGAATCGCCGGCCAGGACTGCCGCTCTAGTCGCCCCATCGAGGGTAACAGTTGCATTGGTGATGACGATTTCGCCTACAGGCCCAACAGTGACACCAGAAACTATTTGCGCCGAGAGAACAAGTGCAAGGAAGGACGCAGACAGTATCGTCATTTCGTCTAAAAATCGAATTAAAGGCGTGTGGCCGGAATGAGAAAATGAGTGGAAGGGGTCAAAATGTTTGGGTCTTGAAAAACAATAGCATTCTCTTATTATACCCTTCGAGTACGTATAGACACACCCATATGTGGGAATGTCCGCAAAGCATGATTTTCGGTTCCGAGAGATGTTGGCAACGGAATCGACGCTGTCGCGGCACTGTTTGGCGAGAACCCGAGACGACGGTCAGTTCAATCCATGAGGACGTGCTTTATGGGCTTGTGAGAAGAAGATATAAATAAAGTTCAAGTTTAAATCTGGTTGCGTCCTTAAGAAGCAATTGGCATATATATCGTTCAATCTGGTGAATTATGAGCAAAGAGTTGTAGCATACAGGATAAGTACATTCCCGTGGGCTTGACGAGTAGTCTGTATAATGTGATAAAACTTGTCGATGAACTTTGTGTCTGGGCGCCCAAAGTAAGAACATGCGGTCCAACAGAAGGACTGATATAATCTTTCAGGTCCATCAAGCCGATGGTCAGAACACGCTTGGTTACTAACACAGTTAACCAGGCGCAGTTTGATGCAGCTTTTGCCAGCTTGAGAAGATGTGCTATCTTAACCGAGATCCAGATTTTCAAGGTCCAGACAGAGCTTGAAAGTTGAGAGAGGTTCTGACTTCGTGTTTTAGGCGATTCATGTGATACTGTACCCATCAGTAGTTGGCAGAGGAAACGGTGAGGTAGGTAGATAGGTAGAATTACACGGCACGGTCCCGCTCAGGAACGCCGGTATCCCAGAAGAGCAAGAGAAGCGGCATCGCTAATATGTCTCGGTGCTGAGATATCCCGACGCGGTTGAAACCTCCGAGTAGCTCCGAGTCCAACATAATTGCACGATGTTCCGCACGATGTTCCGCAGGAATCCGCACTCCAGTCCAGATAACAATCAGATTCGGTCTGTCTTGAAATCGGGACTTATATAGGTACACGATGCCCCGCTCCAGTTCGGTGGATTCAGTCGGTCCGAAGTGAGAGACTCTTTTCTGATAGACCGCGGAAGAAATGCATATTGGTTGAATGGTATGTAGCCAAGCAGTGAGCTTTCGTAGGCAGGTCCGACCACGCCGGGAAAGAAGCCGCGAAGAGGGCATCAAACCGTCCGTAATACGCCCGCGTAATAAAAAACTGGAGATACGTTACGATGATTTGGGACCGTAGCCGTGCCGTCTGTTACGCCCGTATTTCAATGGTTCCCTACGGACCGGAAGACCTGGAGTGATTTTGCAGTCTTTGCTGATATCCTAGCTTCGGTAAGCCCGAAAAGTCGACAACGAAATACAGCTAACCCGTTAACCCACTAAAAAACGGCTGTAATTTCGACCGGAAATTTGCCAGGCGGTACCGGGGCGTGCCATATTTACAGCCCGTCTCTCCGTAATTTTATGGAACGGCTTGATGCCCTAGCGAAGAATGACCAAGGGACGATTGCGACAGTTTGCGACGATGGCATTGTGAGCAGTAGAAATACGTGGGCATTGGACAACCCTACTCGGCATATTTCGGAACATTGGGTTGCCGATTTCCGAGACCATCAGTCCGGCTACGATGCATCCGCCGGGCCGTTTAGAGGAGAACATGTCACAAGTTTCGAACCACAAATGTCATCACAGACCCGGTCATTGTTAAACTTTTCAACATGAAATTTGGGCCTCGTTCATCCGGATCCCTGACGTTGATCTTTACCTCTACAATAGGGTTGTTCACGGTTGCCCTTTTTTACTTCCTTTTTTGCTCCCGAGGAACAATAGGAGCACCCAGACCGTATGAA
The DNA here is from genome assembly GCA_029378395.1 of Mycena leptocephala. Taxonomy (NCBI): domain Eukaryota; kingdom Fungi; phylum Basidiomycota; class Agaricomycetes; order Agaricales; family Mycenaceae; genus Mycena; species Mycena leptocephala. Next base: position 17,791 of record JARJLF010002707.1, on the reverse strand, counting down.
ATCAAGAAAGGGAGGCAAAAAGGGTCCGAAAAAGGGAGTTGAAAACCGGAACGTTCACAGTAGCCTTTTTTCGGCCCTTTTTCGCTTCCTTTTTTTTCTGATTTCATCCAATATTGCACGTTGGGCCTAGATTTTTTTGGATTTACACCCTTTTTGCATGTTGAAATTGAAAAGGGAAAAAAACCCCGGAGAAAAATGGCGGGAATACAAAAAAGGGAGAAAAAAGGGAGTGAAAAAGGGAGGAAAAAAGGCTGCTGTGAACGACCCTAATAGGGTCATTCACAGTCTCCCTTTTTCGCATCCTTTTTACTCCCTCTTTTTCAATAATGTAACTGAGTGAGCCATAAAATCCAGAAAAATCCACTCCAGTCTTTTTTGAACATCTGAGGTGATATGCAACCTTTGGGGAACAATAGGAGCACCCAAACTGCATGAAATAGAGGAAGAGACTTGAAAAGGGCACGAAAAAGGGCAGAAAAATGGAGCCGCGGCGGGGGGTTTCACAGCTCACTTTTTTCCTGCCCTTTTTCGCTCCCTTTTTCGATGGATTTCTTTCAGTTTTTCAGCTGGGAAGTTCGTTTTTTCCATTTTTAACACTTTTTACATATCAGAGTTGAAAAGGGGAAAAAAAACCCGGTGAAAAACGGCGGGAACCACAAAAAGCCCGAAAAAAGGGGAGTAAAAAGGGCAGGAAAAAGGGAACTATGAACGACCCTAATGTCAAAAGTCTGCCTTGCGATGTGCCAACCAATAAGTTAACCCAACGAGTACATTTTTTTGGTAGTCTTTCGTAAACAGACAACAGATGGTGCCCGTCCCTCGCATATTGAATGGCGGCGTGCAAGGAGGGTGGTAATTAGTGACTGTATACTTTGCATGCAGGGATGAATGTACATTTAATTATCAGTGGATAATTGAATAAAATTCATCTCATCATTCTCCGACTCAGAGTTTCAGCAAAGCAGTTGCATATATATACGTTGTAGGAAGATTATTTCCTTTGCCTTGGTACGGTATTCTGAGCACATGTCTCATTTCTAATTCACACGTCAAACTTTTGGACGGGCAGCTAAATGGGAGTTGGAAGACCCCGCTCCTGGGCAACAGTCCAACCTTTCTCGTTGTTAGCTGTGGATTCGTTAATAATGCCAGCTTTGCATCTTTTACAGAAAATCACCATCGTCTATGGCCTGAACCTGCATCAATGCATCAGCGAATCGAATGGCGCGACAGAAATCTAGGCTCTTACAACTGGTGTTGGAAGAGTCCGTTGCTGGGCCACGGTCCAGCCCTTCTCGTTGTTGGCTTCGGACTGAGCTTCAGCATTGTTTCCACTGTTTTACAGAAAATTACCATCATCGATGGGCCTGATCTGAATACGGCGCATATGAGCGGCTGAAAGACCCCAACGATATATCAAGAACCGCCGACTCACCACGCGGACAGCTGGGAGAGCACGGACTACTTCATTTCTTTCGACCTGACAATTATTGAGCGACCGAAATCGAATCTAGTTTCGGGCGCACAAGAGGTCGAGCAACCGCCAGAACCGCAAGAGTGAAGGTAAGCAGAGAAAATATAAGTTTCACCATCTTGGGGTCTCAAAAGAGTTCGGAGGCCAAAGCAATTTAGCCATTTCAATAGGCGTCAGTCTTTATACCTACGGCTAAGAGCTGATGGAGATACATTTCGAAGATCTTTGAGTGCTTTGGGCGCATCATGTGTCGACTTGAATGGTCAAATGTGGAAGTGAGCGCTGGAAAATCTACCTATTCAGACATGTTGACAGATATGTCGTGATTCTTGTTGACAAGTTTTCAGTGTCTCGAACTGTAGTTTGATATCAAAACGAAAATCCATACTTTCAACTAGCTTTGATCATGAAGACCGTGTGACGGTAGGAGCTTCGATTATCATATACTATCAGAAACAGGGATGCATGGGAGTGTCCAGCCAAATGTTCAAATACAGGGTGAGTAAAGTATATTTATGTGCGAGTAGTGAACTCAATTTCAGCACTTCCATGTCTCGTTCTAGGGCAATGTTCAGGAAGAAACAACAGAGAGTGGGGAAAAAACTCGCATCGCGTGGCCCAAAGGATCCGACGAACGTATAGGGTTCAAGCCCTAGGCATTCGGCGAGAGTTACCAGCTTGTACCCGGCAGCTTGAAGTTGGGGAATCACGGTCGGGAGCAGGTAAAGGCTAGCGCAACCGCTTGAATTAGGGCATGAAAAAAAAGAGGACGAGCACCTACGTTGTGTTCACTGAAAATTTAAATCAATACGTATAGACTAGGAACGAGTACCAAGCTTCTCACCTTCGGTTTCATGGTTCAATGCAAGGAGCGTTTGGGGATGCTTGGCGATGATGGCGTTGTAATCGATTTCGCTTTGTTCCCAAGTTTCGCCAACCGAGTCTCCGGAGCTTGTGATGTCAGTGCTGAGTGAATACCAACTAAGGGACGCACTCGAAATCCCAGACTACGAGAGATTTGGTGTTGTTTTTGCCGTTTGGCGGACAAGATTGTTATAGTTTCCATACGCTATATAGTTTAATACCGAAACGTCTCGCTTGATTGGTAAACCTACGTGGGCGAAGAAATGAGGTCTTGATTGACAGCACGTCCAAGAGCGCCTCTTTACAAGTTGTGAGTATGGTGTTCTGAGTAATGAGGCGTCCCCGAAACCACATACTGTCCAGTCTTGTAATCTCGGTCGTAACTGGGATCCTGTCAATAACGGGAACATCCAACCATTTATACTACTTACTCTGTTGCGCATTCAAACTTTTCAGATTGGGGTGGACCACGTGTGAGAACATATTTAATGCCCAGCATTGTATGTATATCGGAGACGACCGACGACATCTGGCGCATAAATGCAGTCGTCTAACATCAAACAGTAAGAAAACAACGAGCATATCCTTGGGAACGATTCACAGTTATTTCCATCTCCAAATATTTTAGCGAATTATTTTCTGGTGTAAATGGTTTAGTTACTCACTGACGAAAAAAGTTCCCTTCGCATTGTGTTTGGTTAGAAGGTCACTGACATTCGTCCTATAAGGCAGGGTCAGGCATAGGTTAACACATTTGAGTTCTGACCGAATATGTACATATAGATATAAGGTCCGTCATCCTATGAACATGAGTTCAGTTAAGGTTTCCCGAAATAAGACCACAGACCCACAAATGTAAGAGCGACGGTATTATTGACGACACATTTGTCGTATACAGTGGCAAGTGATGGATCATTCAGAGACCTTGCAGAGATGTTAATGGCAGCCAGAAGAATTGTACATGTTCTGGCAAGCATTGCGATGCGAGTGAGTGCGAGGCGGAGGAGAGTAAGATTGAACAGTGAGTGGTGGTATTTATGTGGAGGCAAATTTGATGGAAACAATCGTTAATACCGGATATGAGTCGGCATAGTTTGTGAAGCGGCGAAGATGTTCCCGTAATGGCGAGGAATAGTACCATTCACAGGTTTCAGCATTGACTCATTTCATCGGGCCGCTCAACGAAACCAGGCGCAGTTGCACCGATTTGGAGTGGAAAATGAAGCGGCGGCGACCTGTAGGTGGAGATAGCCTATCCTGAGCATTTGAGACGCGATTGTCGAAGCCAGGACTTAGAGTGGGTTTGCTGCCGTGAAACAAGCCACACCGCCACCGCCGATAGACCGTCCTGGGCTAGGGGGAATTTCAAAAAGTCACAAAAAGGGCGGAAATAATTTTACGCTGGATGATCCTTGACTTTGGAGCGTTCCTTTGAATCCACTCGGCGAGATGGTGGCAAGAGGTAGGTCGGTGTGGTCGTATTTGGATCAGCGGATCTCGGTGATATCCGCGTGACTCTTCGATCTCGTCACAGTTCATTCCTCATCATCTCTTCTTCTGGTCCTCGAAGCTTTGAAGTTCTAGACTTGACAATTCGAGCCCAGCGCTCAATCTTCTATCTTTCCTTCAATTTTCAGGGTGGTTGAACGGCAACTTGAAGCCGTTACTTATATCAAACACGAGTTAGGACTCGGAGGAGTTAGCTGAGGACTGATATTATCAGAGCGCCTGCAAAGAGACTATGACCAGCTCAAGTCTTTACAAATGTTGGGCTCGACCTCGCACACCCCCTTACGAAACGAAGCTCATGGCCTCGAATCTTCGAAACCGCGCTGGGGCGTCCCTCTCACGATAGAATCATAATATGATTCTCCGACCTTGCTGTCTTGGATCGAAGTTCAAACGGTTCGTCTACTGAACTTCATTCGTCTTTCAGCTCCGTAGTTGGGATCTAGGTTTTGAATCACAGGATAATCTAAGGTGCTGGCCACTGCTTGCAACTTTGCAAGGCTCAAGATTTCCACCAATCGTTCCAGGACCCACATTCTTACTTGTTGTGTGCCTGGTGCGTGTATTCCCCCAGAATTTGGGATCTACAGAAGAATATTCTTCGTAGCTCTCGAACCCCCTGGTGATGTAAAATCCAAACCGAAGCTGGCTTTAATACTCTGAGAGAAACAGGGTTCCCTTCTCGTTCACAATCCTCACTTCAAAATGTTTCCCAGGTCATGCACTGGCTCCCTAGATTCCTCCATGGAATATCTCGGATCTCACATTGAACTCGACCTCCTTCGTTAACCAGCTCACCGGAATATATCTGCAATTACAGGTTACTTACTCTAAAGACTATTCTAGTTATCAATTTCACTTACGCTGCCAAGAGCCCGGACCTCGTTTGCCGCCGGTCGAGATAAGACGGGATTCGGGCATTACCAAGCGTCCATTCCTCCTCCGATACCCTTCAAGTCCCTATTCGCCGCTTCTCTATTATAATAGAAACGCATAGGATCGTATCATCCTCCGACTGGCGAGCTTTGCGGACGAAATCGCCCCTGTGCTGGCCGCTGCGTGCATAGCGCTGCTGGAGAAGTCCGTCCGCCGGGCGCTCAAGATACGCAGACTGTCTATGCTTTCCGGACCGGAGTCGCAGACGTCGAAGCCTCCTGTGATCCGCATCGGGAATCGCACCTGCATTCTTCAATTCGCAACATTGTTGCAAGGTGGGTGCTGGATCTCAACTCCACGGGCCTGCCTCCACTGCGAATTGCGCACGACGGCACTATTTTACAGGCATCATTATCTGCGGTCGCTTCTAGCGTCGGTAAAACAGAATGCGGGCATGGCAGTCTTCGGCGTCGCGTGCCTGTCGGCGCAAGTCTAGGCTACGAATTCACGATGCATAAGACTATTGCCGCAGTTTTTTGTGCCGGCGTGGAGACGTCCTCGAAAACTGTTCTGGTCTACAGAAGAAACGCCAGCTGTCTGTTCGGCAGGTTACCTCCCTCAGTACGGCCTCGGGACGATGGATGACGGTCTTTCCCAAACTGCGGTCCTTTTGAGCCCTACGTCCGCCGGTCGTGGCACGTGCGGAACGGCAAGAACAATCGTAGACGCAGGTTTCTGGCTGCGGAGGTCCGATCGACTGAACTCTGAACGCCGACCTTTTTTTTAACCCGAAGATGCCGCTATTACGATGATACCGGCACGACTGTCTGGAGCTGTCTGGAGATGCGCATTAAGGATCGGTCTAGACTTTTTTTTTTTTTGACAGCGAGCGCTGGGCCAAAAACAGAATAACTGCTACAGTACACAAGCAACCTAGTCGAGGTCTTGTCGGTATCCGATCGGGTCTACTCAGGCTCGTAAAAACTCACATTAGTAACTCAGAATCTGGAAGCTCCGTTTTATTCCGTTCAAGCCTTCAAGCTTCAAGGGCCGCCTTGTGCTTGAGATCGTTGTCTTGCCAACTCATGCCATCGGCGACCTTCTTTAGATTGAAGCTGAAGCGTGGATTGAACGGGACATGATTGATGTAGGTTTTAGCAGGGCTGAGTCCGACGGCTGCTGAGGGGACGGCGGCACATTTGACATATTAACTATTCATTTCAACGCGCAACTGAGTTAATAACTGAGGATATAGCATTTGTTTTTGAATCAGGCACCGACAGAAAACCTGGAAAGACGGACATCAAAGGGTATGGATGTGGCCGGCATCAACGATCTGATCGGGACATGTCGGCAAGTTGTTATATGCGCCGTTGACAGGCTTGTGGGCACATGTATATGCCTCTTTTTGAAGTCCATCCTCTTCATTTTTGGAGGCGCTGGTGCTTAAAGACTTCCGTACCTGAGAATTGGGTCGTCGCATTCCGTACTTGATCTTGCTGGTAAAAGCGCGTTTAATCCGTGTGTGTTTTTTAATTATGCAATGACAACATGGTCTCGACATCCCAAGGAGGTGTGCGGGATTCATACCTGTCTGTACCTGGATGGCTGCCAGGTTTGGGTGATGTGATCAAAAATTGTTGGGGTCCCCGGTCCTTATTGAATCCAGGGCCGACTCTGTACGGGCTCTTCATTCCGTTGTTTTCAGGCAGCAATAATTCGTGCGGCCATTTTATCCTACCTTACTTGCTCTATACATATTACGTTAACGTCATTTGAATCTATGTTCAATTTGTTGCACGATAGGGGAATATTCTTTCATGGTGTCTACTGCTGTAGACTGCGGTAGGCGTATGCTCAGAATTTTTCCCGGTCGGCGAACGTTGAGTTTCGGTCATCTTGGGCTTGTTGAAGAACCCCCGAATTTTGCTTGCCGTGGGTGGGTGGAGTGCTTGTTCTCTCGGAACACATCATGCAGAGTCTGGTTTAAAGTTTTTTCTGTGTGCTCCATAATTGGACACTAATCAGTTCGCGGCGCGACCGGGGCATCGTTGTAATGTCCCCAACTTCACACACTCAATTCCAACACCGGAAATTTGGTGCGGCTTCAAGTTAAGTTGGAAGTGCCGTCTGTGCCTTGAGTTTTCAACTTGTCTCATTGTTTGAACTTCGACAGAGTTCTCCGGCTTGAGAACAATTCAGAAATAACCAACTTCGACCTTGCTGCTCAGGTGTGTTTGAATTGTCTAAACCACCCTTCATTAATTCGGCCTCAATGCTCAGAGATAAATCAACTTACCTCCTGCCAAAATAACTAGGACCCCAGCACACCGCACGATGACATTCCAAATTTGGACTCTCCGGCTTATCTGGCTTATCTGTCAAGCGGTGATTCGATTTTTTTCTTCTTGGTATACTTAGAAAAAATCTTTCGGCTGTATTTTAAACAGTCCGTGCACGGCGCGTCCGAGGCATTTTGCGGCCTCGGGCCACACCTTCAAGCACCTGCTGAACAAGCTGAGGCAGGATAATTAAAAATTGCCAATTTGTGATCGATCCGATCGTGAAAACCTCCGTTTGTAGCATGTCTTTGCCGAGTTAGACTTGCAGCAAAATTAGGGTTGCAGAAACCCCGAGCAGCAGCCTCAGGCTCCGGTGGTTCTGATCCTCGAGGGCGTTCTCCCGAGAAATGGCACCGGTGTAATATTGAATCCGCGTGGATGAGGTCAGGGTCGAAGGAACGCGAATTCCAGGCGCTAGCTGCGTTTACGTGCAGAAATAGAATGTCGCGAAGGCAACGGTGGCAGGATGCTGACATTTACAGCTCAGAACAGAAAAGCGCGGTGGAAAGATTGCCAAAAGCGGTCAAAGCGCCAAATAAGAACGCGTGACTGCCAAACGTTCATCCAACCTTCCTTTCCCCCTCCTTCTCGTCCGTTTCCCTTATCTTCCGCCGTTCGAGGCTCGTCGCTCGTTCTTCACGCTCTCTCCGATGGCCCGCAACATCATGAGCAAGTTCCTGCTCGCCGCTGCTGTCCTCTCCTCTGCAAATGCTTATTTCCTGTTCGGCATGAGTCTGTGTTCCTCTTGCTGCTCTGGAACGTTTTTTGAACACGTATCCTAGAAAATGTGATCACCACCGAGCGCATTGACCCCATTGTCACCCTGGTGAGGCCGTTTTGCTCACTTTCGTGGTATCTGTCGAAATTGACCTTCTTTATTCAGGCAAGGTCTCTGGACACGTCCACAGAGTACGGCGTGTTACCATGCGCGAAATGTGAACCTCTGACTGACATCCGTTATCAAGTCCGTTGGCGGAAGCAATTTCCGTGTTAACACGACCACGGCCTTTCTCCGGCAGAGTCAGTGCACCTCCTCGCCCATCAAGGAGGACAAGTCGAACTATGTGCGTCCTTATTGCGACCTTTATCAAAGCGAAACCCTCCTTACTTCTTTCTAGTGGGCCCCCGTAGGTTAATTTGCCATCACTAGGTCAACTCTGACCGTATCGCACAGACTTTGTACTTTCAGTGGAGCAACGGATCCTTTACCAGCGTCAACGGAAGCCCCGTCATGTACGTTCCTTTCTTGTGCTTTTTACACCCGCAGCTAACTGATACGCCTTTCTTCCAGCTGTAAGTAATTGTCTGTAACTTTTCGTCCGCCAAAAGCGCCTCATGCGGCCTAAGACTACCTCTTCTCGGACACTGCTGGAGTAACGACACCCTTCCCCGATGACGTGAGCCATCCATTTCCCATATAAAATTGTGCTGACCTTTCTGCTTGCTAGTTCCGCATGTTGAGGTAAAGGAACTATCGCCATCCGTCGGCTCGCGCTAATTAAGATCCAGCGGAACGCCGACCTTGCGCAGTTACAATGCAAGCAGCTATGCCCAACAAGCGGTCACTTTCCTCTGCCTCGACTTCAGTGGAACCTCTACGAAGCACAACGAGCTCCCCACTGGATCGTGTCCCTCCGGTATCCGCGCACAGATGTACGTCCCCTCGCATCATCCACCCGACGATTCTGATGGCGCCCACAGAACTTTCCCTCGTAAACGCCGCATCTGTATACGTGGCTGATTTGGGCTAACTTTGCACTGCAGATGCTGGGACGGCGTGAACAGCGACTCGGCCGACCACAAGTCGCACGTCGCGTACCTCTCCGGTGGCCCTGACTCGGGAACATGCGCGGACAAGAACTACCCCAAGACCCTCCCTCGGATCTTCATGGAGGTACGTGGCGGGCGTGGAAGGATAGGTTGATGCAGGACTGACGTGATACATGACGCAGATGTACCTCGACACCGCTAGCTTTGATTCGGTCCGCAGCCAAGCGAAAAACCCTCCCAGCCGTTCGTGTACTCCATGGGCGACCCCACCGGGTACGGATATCAGCCGGTGCGCACCCTCAATTCTTCTCAAATAATTTTCATAATAACATTGTCATGGATCAGATTTTATTTTTGGCTGGGATAAGGTGACTAATCTCTCTAGATAAATACCACGATTCTAACTCCTCTAGGGCGTCTTGGACAACGTCGTCAACAAATGCCAATGCACCAGTGCTGCCTTTGGCGATCCTACGTGCGTGGGCTTTCTCTTTTTTCCATAATCAAGCCTGACGTCGCGTGCAGCTGCTGCTCTAACTCAGGCGTGTACACCCTCGACCACGATGGCACCTGCAGGATCACCAAGGGTGTCGACGAGATCAGTATGTGTTTCCCCCTCTATTTCCTTCTCACGCAGCGCACTGACGAGCCGCTTTGCAGCCACGGGCACACTCCCCGCACTCCCCGGCAACAACCCCGTCGTCCCGCTGAACGGCCAGGCGGTCAACCTCGCCGCGGCCGTCACCCCCGCACTCATCTCGCCCGTGTACGCGTACACCGGGGACAGTCCCACGCAGACTGGCAAGCCCGTAGGTCCGCCGTCGACTGTTACTGGTGGCGGCGCGGCGGGACAGACGACGGCTGTAGGAGCAACTACGACTGCTATGGGAGCAACTACGACCGCTAAGGGTGCAACTACGACCGCTAACGGTGCGCCGACCGATAAGGGTGCGACGACTGCGAAACAGGCGACCTCTGCGCCGGCGTCCAGCCCAACTTCTGGTTCGGGGACGGGTTCCGGCTCGCCGGGGCAGGGCTCTGGCTCAGGCACCAGTTCGGGGACCGGTTCGAGCTCTGGCTCCGGCAATGGTTCGAGCTCTGGCTCCGGCAATGGTTCGAGCTCCGGCTCCGGTAATGGTTCGAGCTCTGGCTCCGGCAATGGTTCGAGCTCTGGCCCCGGGTCAGGCTCTGGTGCACCTGCCAAAGGCTCTGGATCGGGTTCGCCTAGCAATGGCAGCTCGGGTTCGGGCTCTGCCCCTCCCAGCACTGGCTCCAGCGGCAACCACACCTGTCACAAGAAGAAGCGCGCTAACGTCCGTCGCGCGCGCGCCTTCCACGAGTCGTCGCGCCGCCGTTTCACCACCCCGAACAGCGTTTCGCCGAGCACGACATCTAAACACGAACGCACGCGTTCGTCACGACATACACACCTCGATTTATTCTTGGCTCTTCCTCTCTCCTCTCATATTTCTCGTCTCAATCAAATCTCTCGCTTTGCACTACTCTCATTTCCACCACGGCACTAGTCTTGCCTTCTCGTCTCATCTCATCGCGTCTCGTATCTCTAGTCGCCCAGCGCGGCATGCACCTGCACATATCGCAATCATAGCACACCGTACCCCAGCCTTTTCCTGAACACCGGTGGTCGGGTGGGGATGCCCCGAGCGGGGTGTTGGTACATACCCTCGAATATCGAATATCGTTGTCTACATAGCTAGCTATGCACATAGATCCTGCAATTGAATTTTGAAATTATAGAAGAATGGTAGAAAGAATAAATCACCTCCGAGTCGTATCGTGCCCAGGTAGAATTAGTGAACAGAAAAAGGACGCAAGCGCGTTTGATGCCGTAAATTGCCGTATTAGGATTTCCACTCTTCTTCCTTCCACCAACTTGAAGTCCGTCCAGCGATCTGCCAGCAGAGCTAGTTCGTCGCCCATATTGAGACTTAAGTTGGTGTTCAGCAAATCTGAGATCCAGGAAAGTATTATCCTCTGAGCAGCCTCCGAGAGAACCGGCAAGAACCGAAGCTCTCGCTTTTGGCGGGAGGAGATAAAGGGTACCAGTGCATTCCATGCAAGCCGAAAAAAGCTCATTGCTTTCATGTGCGATTAACCTCTTTCCTTCTCTGTTTGAGATGCACTCCTCTATATGCCGTATCCGCGGTTCTTAAACAATCTCGAGTATAAAATGCGAAGCGCTTCCTCCCCTCCCGCCACCTCCTGCTTTGTTCCCTATGCTGTTCGGGACTTTCACGTTTCTTTTGCCTCCTATCCTGTCCTTGGCGCAGCGGCCGGTTGAACTGGCTTCTACCCGAAAGGCCGTCTTGTATTCGTCATGCACAGTTCCAAACACCGTTGCGCTCACATTCGTACGTGCCAACTCGCTTTGCTCACTCAGCGGCTTAGCATGTACAGGACGATGGGCCATACTTATACATGTATGGATTCTTACCATCGACCATCGTCCACTCAAGTATTAATGATTTATTCTAGGACTAACATTAGCGACATTCTTACAAGTATGGGCGCCAAGGGCACCTTCTTCGTCAGTAAGTACATTCGGTCTCTGCTTGAACCTGATCCTAATGCGTGATTCAGATGGAAACAATTGTGAGAACAGTTTACACTGTGTTTCGTCGTCTGAAGCACCTACTTTCAGATGAGTGTATATATGGTACCAAGGTTGCCGAGCGCCTCCAATATGTATACAACAGCGGTCATCAGATCTATTCCCATACATGGTCTCGCCCAGTCTCTCTCAACAATCGCTCTATATCATTTCTAACTCGTACCTCGTTTGATATAGGTCTCACCCGGACCTCACCACTCTCAGTGAGATTGAGAGTAGGCACCTGCAATACCTTAAAGGCTCTTCTATTTATTTCAGTTTCTAGTTGTTGGCGAATTTTCCCAGAACGACAGTAAGCTACAAAAAATTCTTGCCATCTGCTCAATAGTTAATTTTGCTCCAGTTGCCTTGATGAAGATTTTGGGAATCGCCACTCCGTTCCTGCGACCTCGTACGTTGTCTAAAACCTTCCGTCTGGTTTCAGTACTAACTTTACTATAATCAGCCTACGGAAGCTATAATAACCTGGTCCGCGAAGTTGCATTTCAGCAAAATAAAAGTCTCGTTCTTTGGGATATGGAGTGCGTTCTTTTCGAAGACTTTAATCTCTTATTGAACGGAACCAGTTCTGAAGACTCCCTCAACGCAACGATCCAGGAAAGCGAATGCTATTATGACACCGCCATCAGTTCCAACGTCAGCACCCTGCTTGCTTTGAACCACGAGACCGTAGGTAAGGACCATCCAGCGCCTCGTCTCGGAATCGGCGAACTGAGAATATTTGCCCTCCAGAAACCACAGCGTAAACTCCACTTCGTTCGATATCAAACTTGACTAATATTTCCTACAGCGAGATTCTCGTAGGTTATGCAGTTGACGCGCTGCAGGCCGCAAATTACACCCTCGTGACGGTCGCCGAGTGTTTGGGGCTACAGCCGTATACTTTTGTCGGGCCACTTGGACAACGCGATGCAAGTCGTTCATTACCGTTTGCCGGTATTTATTTTCTAACCTTGGTAAATAGGCTACATGGTTTTGCCCAGACAATTGAGAAAGATTTCAACTGTTTTTGCTAATGTCCGAAATACATAAGTACTATAGCCTCTACGATCCAAAAAATTCTCACGGTTGAAAAATCTGGGAAAACAGTTGGAAATTCATCTTCAAAGCGACCAGATCGTGACAATAGGTGGAATTTTGAGAAAATTTCACAGAAAATTTCCCCTGGGATACAATCTGGTTTCATTTCTACACGGTCCATTTTTAGGGGAACATTACAACAATCGCATGAGATAAACTAAAGCAGATCGACGAACGGGAGAGAAAACCGAGCAGCAGGATGCACCCGCTTCGATATCCGTTCCACCTTTCTGCGTGCCAATTCTGCCCACTTCAACAGCGGACACTGGCCGCGGCAAATCGACGGCAGAAATAAAATTACCATGTCGCTTCTCTCCTGCTCCGAAAGCTTGCTACAATTACACTCAATATCCGCTACTTCCGGCATGGCATGTCGCGACTTGTCGGTGTTTAATTTAGTGAACTTGGCCTTATGACTTTTCAGAAATAGCCCTTCTCAAGCGCGCTTTCACCATGTCTGTTGGCGCGGCTCACTGCATTCTACGAAGTCAAGGAGAAGAGCACCAGCCCCCGGAATGTCACTCTGGATGCTCGCCGGATGATTTCATCGTCAATCGGTTTGCTTTCATGGGGTCAGCGTTGTCGAAGCGCGGTGAGTAGAGCGAGTCCTTGAGGACCAGAGGGATTAAAAGAAATGTGGAACAAGTGCGTTCAAATTTATGATCCCCTTGTTCGCGCCATTGGGATTCAACCAGCTTGTTCATGTGGTCATGAGCTTGAATAATTTGCCAGTTGTCGACTCTGTTTCAAGGTCTGCCTCAGATCGGTAAACACCGTATTAACTGCGCTTCCTTTTTGTGTGCTCGCCCAGGATTTGTTCGCCCATGGTCGGCATGGCTGAGGCGCGCGCAGGTCCCAGGATATCCAACCATCAGGCCGCCCAATGCCTCGAACATACAGGGTGTAGGGGCGGACCATATCCCAATACATATCGCCGGTGCAACCAACATCCGCTGGAGGAACTTCCATCCTCTGAACTCGTAGCGCGGCTTGTCGTTGTCATATGAGAGTGTTTGACCCTTCTTCAACTGTGGTGGCATTCGATGACAACAATATGATTCGGGCGACTGAAGGATTTTGAGAGCTCGATGCCCGACGCCATGGTTTGAATCTGATTCCCCAGCAACTGAGCGGGTTAAGAGTCACACCTACTCTGTAAAATGGTCACAAGTTCAGGACCAGGTTTGCAGTTGAACCGTGTCCAAGTTTGACCAAGTAGCACTGCCACTGGTTCATTTGATGACGATGAAACGCTCTTTCCTCAGCGTGCCATGTAATGCTACCTACCCAAATACCTACCTACCAAGTTGCTCTTGCTTAATTCACGAGACTTCTGAGATTGCACGATGAAATAAGTCACCACAGAAAGCTGTAAGGTCTGGTCGAACGAGGAGATCATGAAGTTGGTCGTACTTTCCGGCAACGTTCGTGTATCGAATACGGGGCTCCGTCGGAACCTATTGACGGAGCCTAGGCAGGTTAATTCATGAAGATTGTCGTCGTGGAAACCTCACCGAGTCACCGTATGCATTTGGGCCACTAGGAGAACCGAGGCTTGATTGGCGAAGGGAAGAATTCCTTGAGTATGACTAGGCAGTACCGCCAGAACATATACTTACACCACGAGACCCAAGGCGATATCGGGAGTAGATCATATGAGCGGATTGTGGGTCCCTTTTACCTTCAAGAAGTTGGCAAGGACCGGCGGCGACGACTTCCTTTGTTGTCGGAAGCGGCAGTCCGTTTGGCGTCTTAAACTTGTACACGCTGTGTTCGAGCAGTCGTTGCATACTTGGCATAGAGTCCCGCCCATATGCAAAGCGAATTCGAGAGTCTAAGTATGGCGGTTCAGATCAAAGTTTGTTTGTTTGTTTCAAGTTGCTTCTGCCAAACATGACCTACCAGTGATGGCATCATGAACCCTCTTCTTTCTGCCCTACATTACGCCGCATTTCATGGGTTCAGTTACCCAGCTAAATACCTCCAAGTATCTGTATCACTTCTGGCACGAAATTCGCACAGTGGAACCAACAGACCCATCCCTATTCCTCCTCAAATTACCTCCCTTGAATCGGCGCAGGAGACCGCGTTGGCGCGCGCATGGATAGCGCAATTTCGGGCGTTGGACATCCCAAAGGCTTTGGTTCAATTATCCTTCTCGCGTAGTTCAGGCCCGGGTGGACAGGTATTTCGGACTTTTATTTTTCTTCTTGCCACAGGGATAATTCCTCTGTTTTAGAACGTCAACAAAGTCAATACCAAAGCCACCCTTCGGTGCGCGGTTGACGAGGATTGGATACCCATGTGGGCGAAACCTGAGTTGAAGCGGTCCGTGCGTACATGCACTACTGTAGTGACACACGCCTAAATCTATGCAGCCATACTACGTCTCCTCTTCTCAATCGATCCAGATCACGTCGACTGTACATCGGTCTCAGTCACAGAATATTGAAGAATGCTTGTCGAAGGTGGAAATGGTTCGTTTCTGTCTGAATTTCACTGAATTTCTGCTAGTTTCATGCGCTGCTTGTTGAAGCATCATCCTCTGTGCTTAAAAACGAGCCCTCAGAAGAGCAGAAAAAACGTGTCGAGGGCTTGATCAAAGCCTCCAATGCGAGGCGACGGGCTGAAAAGTCCCATCGTGCCGGCATTAAAGCTGGGAGGAAGGGACGTCTAGATTGAACACTAAATGTCACTATTCAGAACAAGGTACCATTCCGGAACGGTCAAGTCACTGATATGCTTCCCGACTCGGAGATTCACGTACATCTCCTGTGTATCACCCCCAGCTCATTCCTCGAGATCACTGCGACCGTACAGGCTTCGACCGATCTTTTTAACAATAACGTCGGTCTCTGAATACTTAATCTATCTTACCAGCCTCGCAACTCGTGAAACTCGTAACATTGGGTTGTATTCGCGAAGAGTTCACATGAAAACCCATGTGTTCGTAAAAACTGTCCGCAGTATTTGTAGGTTCAACTGTTTACAGGCATTCTGAAGAAGACTGGGCAATAACAAAATAATCAGCGCCAAACCAAGGTCGGGTTCATCAGAATACTGAAAAGGTTCAGGGACGACACAGCTGCACAAGATGACTGTTTCATGAACTCACATTCACCACAGTCAACGCCGCTGCATTGCATCTGCCAGTAGGAGTGCAGACGTGAGACGCATAGTCGGCGGCGTTCATATTGGCTAAACAAATTTCGGTCAAGGTTTGATCTAAAACTGTGATACTCTGAACCTCCCCACCCTCCTAGATATCCACTTTGTTGCAGCAAGTACCGAACATTCCGCTGCCCGATATGATGTCGGTAGGAGAGGCTCGGAGTCAAGTTGAGAACATTGGCCTGGTGAAAACTGAAGCAACACTACTTTTCGACGTAACTATCAACGAACTTGAGCACTGCGAATCACAACATCCGGTACTATGGCCCTGTCAGTAGGAAATCTCGCAGTACCTCCATCGACATTTATCTCTGTGAGGTAAAGAGCGCTATCCATTATGACCCCAATCCAGCTTCGACATGTCGACGGTAAATGTGAATTCCTGGTCGAGGAGTTGGAGAAATAGACACGGGATCCCTATATGGGACAATGAATTCAGTGACAACAGGCAGATAACTCCGCGAAGAACCCACAACGTTGGCGACGGCTATAAACTTCAACGTTCGGACATTGCTCGCCGTGGTGATTCCGTAGGCACAGTTCGCCGCGACTGTAACTTAATCAGAGTAGAGAACAGAATTCCAGGCATTATTGGTGCATGGCGGGCTGGGGCAATGAGGGTAGAGCGGACGGTACGGTTCCACCGCGGTCCGGGACTATCCAACTATTCCAAGCCCGTTTAACTGCCTTCGGCCATGATTCCAGTGAGCGTCCCGCAGCATATACCTCTGCTCTGCCACCCCATTTTTTTTTGTAAAGATTTAGCAACGGTCTGCGTAGAATATTATCCTTGAGTGGGCATTTAACGCGGTTTCGAATTATTGACAGGCAGGCTTTCATTAGTTACAACACTGTTTTAGTCCGTAGTTGACAGGCAAGGTATTAGGAAGCTGGTTGATGACATGCACATACTCATCGCTTTCGCTGATATCAAAAAGGGGTTTGTGTACACCTATTAGGGTCGTTGTCGCGACGCGTTCAAGCACGTGATTTGATGGTCTACCTCAATATTCAGTTTTCAAGAAATTCCTGCATACTGTAGCATTTCAATCAATTCGTATGTCACGCGTCATGGCAGGCAAAATATACGAAAATTTTCATACATGTCACGGGTCACCGAGGGGATCTTCGAACATGCAAACAAGTCACAAAGTCGGTGAAAAATGACCCAAATATTCAATTTCGCCTCTGCTGCATGTTTTGCTTCAAAAACCTTCAGCAAAGTTGAGTTTGAACTAAATCAGTTCAACATACCTTGAATTCTTCTTCCCATTACCCGTTTCCTCATGCTGGGAAGGTTTTCCGACCCAACGGACATGCCGAATATACGAAATTTTTCTCGTCAGTCTGCTCGGCCGATAGGCCCGATATACGAATATCGAAGTTCGAGTTTTTGGGTTACGCGTCACAGCTGATTAGAATTGAACGAAATACTACAGTAGTCTACATTCACAGAACGGTGGATTCGTCAGAATTGAGAATGAGTGTGACGAAGAAACGAATCATTTCGACCAAGTCATCCGCATCGATGTCTGTCGCACAAAAAATTAGCCAAGTGCCAGTCCCGGTCCCGGATCGCATACGCACACTCATTGACGGTATGTATTCCGCTCAAAATACCTTCAGGAGCACCCGCCGAATTGCCATGGCCATACCGGAAGACAGTAATACCGGGTGTCTAGTCAAAAAAAGGCGTTGGCTCAAGCGGGAGCAGAGTATTGCCACGTACCTGTATTCCCCGACATGATCGACGGCGCGACGATCACAGTAGAATCGTCTCCGTTAGCGGACCTCCGAGTATTGTATGTGGCTCTGATACCCCGGAGAGCACTTGATACGGAATAGAGTTTTCAAACCGCTCGTCGGAGTAACCGGCGCTGGCTCGAGGGCAGACATGTCCGTCAAGGTGAGGTGCCCGCTTGCAAGCGCACCCGGTTCCGAAACCTCGACGCCGAACCCATGAAGGTGAGATTAAATCGTTCGGCAAGCGGCTTCAGGAGTGCAGTATTGCGCTCCCTTACTGCTCCGACAGAACTACACATGGATGAGCTCGAGACAATTTAATCGTACCCA
>JARJLF010002706.1:0-30860 GCA_029378395.1 Mycena leptocephala | reverse complement strand
AATTTTCGAGCTCAATCAATAGTGACTCAATGGAGAAGAAAATCATAATTCTGGCAACATCACCCTCTTTATAATGCATGTAGGTCTTCCATCCCAAAAATTCAGTGTGTTTGAACAAGTGCCCACCTTCCTAGGAGGTGTTCAACAGAAACAATGCCTCAGGTGCCAAATGGAAAGATAAAATACATTTTAGCAATTTCCTTTACATCACTAATTGAGGATGAATTAGCCTGGAAAAACTAGCTAGGTTTCGTGTCAATCCGTTGAGAACTCATCGAGTTATGGGGAATTCTTCGGAAATGTCCCAAAACAGAAATTTTTTGGCCGCGCCTTCGGTTCCGACATTAGCTGTAAAGTCCAACGTTCGTATCCTGCTTGAATCAAGTAGATCAGCAATAATGCACAGCACTCAGAATGAAAAAAAGTCTGAGCAGAGAAGATCAGTAAGGCTCGACGTATTGGAACCTCGGATCTAGGTATCAAGAAGTCGATCCCTCGTATCCGGCGTAAATCAAAGTTGATAAGTAGATCAGCAATAATGCACATCGGTCAGAATGGAGCTGCAACGTCACCGTGAAGACAAATCTCAAGCCCGTGGGACCAGGCTTTCAGGATTGTAAACCGAAATCGAATTGTTGAATATCTTAGGATGATTCAAGAGTTAGATTAAAATTAACGGAGAGTCAAACGTACCGCGAAAAGGACGGGAGTCGGTTACATGATTGTGTAGGAAAAATAGCGTGAGTGAAACAAGGGCAGTGAGAACTGATCTGAACACTTGAACCGTGAACGACATTTGAGCGGGTTGCTCACAAGTGCATGCATGCATCGGCTCCGCATGTAAATGTCTCCACCGAGCTTATTCTGACTGCCCTTTTGCAAAGGTCCCGTGCTCCGAGTCTAACATGCAGATGTACTCAGTAGTATTTTCAATTCGAGGCTAGGCCAGTCTGGGTACGCTCTTACCTAACTTGCAAGGGAATGGTCAATCAAGTTAACTCACCGCGCTGAACACAAAAAATGGTTACAAGGTTCGTACGCGAAGGATGAATGGACTCAAGGGCACTGGGATTCGGTACAGCGCCGATCTCGCATGGCAATTCAGCTTCGTGAGTTGAATTGCATCCACCGAAGCGCACACGGGGACGCGAGTCATTTCGTTCCGTCGGCGCTGCAGCCAAGAATTGGGGTCGAGGTAGCAGGCCACAGAAGATTCAGAGAGCAAAAGTCGAGAACGACATCATGAAAAAAAGAAATCGGGTGGAATGGTACACCGTGGTGATAATCCCACCGGTACAGGTGCATTGGATGGCTTTTTACACGTGAGCCCAGCTAGAGTTTTGAATCGCGCACCGGCTAGACGCGCACAGGGTTAGTGGTGGAATCGGTCCCCGCACTCGTAGAGGGCAGTATTTATCCCCGCCTAGTGGGAGTGCACGGCGAGGCGCGGTCGATAAACATGGCACTGGTGCGCCCACCGACATCGACTGAGACCATGGACATGAGATGCATACACGACGTTGCGGTGTTGACTCTGTCCCGAAACTCGCAGCGCGCGCATGCTGGAATGTGAATCACGGCACGGCAGATTGTACGCGTAATTGTGCGTCCTCGAGCCCTCGAAAGGGTGAAAGGCGGGCGGCGAGGGCAAGAAAAGGCGAAATAGAATATAAAAACATACATGTGTACGGGAGCGCAGAGTTCCGAATCCGGCGCGGCTTACATGAAGACCTAAAGTGGTGCATGGGGAGTGCAAATCTGAATGCACAGAGCAGCAGGTGTAGGATGCGCTAGATTGATGAGCACCATCGCGAGATGTATCATGTCCGCAGTCCTAGTGGGCCAGTGGTGCGAGCGGGGCTGGCGGACACAGCGTCGGGTGGTGCAGATCCAGAGGGCATCATCGACGAGACCAGGAGCTGGGCAAATTTCCTTGGAGCGTGCAACATGGCGACGGATTGGGAGGAGGTGGTGGCAGAAAACAGAGTGGCTGTGATGGGCGCTTAATCGGCAATCAGTCTGAATTGCCGGATCAGTCTTGGACTCTGACTCCACCTCTCTAACAATTCGTCGCTGAGTCGCTCGCGCTCTGACAACCCAAAGATGCCCACCTCCGCGCTGATCTGCCCTTCGCCCAGCCACGCCCGCGTCTGCCATGACGACATCTGCCGTTGTCACAAACTCACCTTTTATCGTCCCAGCTATCGTATGAATCACTGGCAACACCTGCACGCAGCTGCGCATGCCGGCGTTCCTTCCTCAATGATACGTGTATCTGACAACACTCCCGCTGGGCCCACGCGCTGGCCAATTCCACCCCAATTTGGGCGTGCGCAAGCACAGCACTTAGACTGGCGCTGTACACACCCGTCCTCTTCGTCCCTTTCTGGAACTCTGCATGCTAGAGAGGCTGTAACTGTCATGGGGCGTCTCGCGTTCAGGCCGCCGCGCCGCCGCCAAACCCCTTGGCCCAACGCCGGCTTGTCGAGCGGACCATCGACTCGATCGATGTGCATGCGCGCGCCGTCGGAAGTCTGCGTTTCAGCGAGCAGTACCCGCGAACCGTGATGTCTCCCGGTGGCCCAGTGCGCACTCGTGTTATGCCGCCACCGCATTGTTTAACCTTTCGCTCGCCTACATACTTGCCCGCGGGTGCGCGTTTGGGCCGGTTTCACTCCAACATGAATTCCTATGACAAACGGTTAGCCGGCGAGCTCGACTTTACCGCTTTATATCCATCTTCTGTAAGTACCTACCATCCGTGAAATGACATAATTACTTGCTCACTATACGCGGCGTGTGCTTGAATCGAATTGGGGTCTCCAGCGACTTGAATCGGGCCAACCGGAACAAGTTGGCCTCAAATGCGAGGACGCGAGTGAAGCTTCCGATCGAGCCGAGGGCTCAAATAATCTGGTCGGTACAGATAAACACGATGATACCCGACTCATCTGCAGTTGTACCTTGGCAGCACAAGCGCTGCTAACTTCAACGGATCGAGTATTGCGTGAAATACCGACACCGTCAAATGTGAAATCAAAATGGAAATTCCAACAAGGATTTGGAGCCGTATGGCGTACATATCTCGGCCGCGGACTGGGCTGGGAATAAATGGATGCGGGCTTGATTATTATCCGTGCCAACCCAATGAGTTTGGTTTGATTCGTGCAGTGGCTTGATAATGGTAACTTTGAGAGTAAAGGAAAGGAAATCCGGAATGGAATGGAATATAGGGCATTGTAGGCAAGGGAGCAAACGTATTACATTGGATTCAAGTAGGATAAAAACGTACGTACATGCACACACACCAGATTCTGGGACTCCGAGACGCCCAGTGTGATTGCGTGTCTGTACCTGTACACCTATTCTGTGGCCCATAAGTAGTGGCTCTGCCCGGAAATCAATGACCTGGTACGGAATCACCGAAGAATTGGGACGCAGAATTGACTTACCCGCGGGTTGTAATCGCATTGCATGTATGCATTCTAAGTGTACTTGAACTACACTCGCACCTTTGCGCCGGCGATTGATTATGGTTGTAGTACATCCGGGGTAATGCAAGGATTCTGTTCGAGAGAGTCTTCAGCAAGCCCATTGCGTCTAAGACGGGAAATGGGACCATAACTTGAGCTCTCACCTTGTTCGACCGGGAGTTCGGGTCCATCGCATCGACTGGTGAGTTGAGATACGGTGAGGTCGATGCAGGGTCGAATACTTGGGCTAATAACGTACAGATGCAGGCTGTCAGCTAGTATGGGACCGATTCGACGTTCGTCCGGATATTTCCTTGGATTGGGAGGTTCGAAAGAATTTCTTGAACGATGAAAGCTTACCTTGGCCATGATGAAGCCGTGGAGTTCGGCGTACTTCTGCTCAGAGCGAGGTCTGAACTGAATATTAATGAGACGACTCGGAGTCGGTCGGTCAGTCAGTCCGTGGATATAATTTAATGTTAATCGGCTTTGGGTATAACTTCGATGCCAGATCACGTATCGTACATGGCACGGAGTGCGAGTCGGCTTTAAGCTAGGTGAGCCTCGAAGCCAATGAACTTCGGCTGACTGGACCATGTCGGTGCTGTGGAAGGATAGGGACCCTAGCAGAGACTTGGCCATCCTAGACCTGGATACAGTTAACGACGGTAGTTTTGCCATTGGGGCTGGTACATTCCAAGGCCGAATACAACAAGTCAAGTTAGTAATTATTTTGCGCGAAAAAGAAAGGGCATGACTTGCCTCCCGGATCATAGATTCCGGTCGCCTGAAGCGAGTCGAAATATTGAAACCCCGGGGGATTAGATGACACAGTGATACGTCTGAGGAGGAAACACAAGTAAGGCTCGAAGAATGAGAACAAAATAGTGACCAATCTAGCCACAGGACCAGAGGCACGGGTTCCAGCGGGAGGATGAGCTTGGACATCACTTGTGGCATGCATTTTCGAGGCTGAATCCTTCCACGTAGTGAAATTAATCATAATAGAAATCCAGCTCCCGTCTGAGGCTTAGTCCTGGCGAAGGAATTTCAAGTCCCGGAAGCAAAGCCCAGGAGAAGTGTCAGCAAACGACTTGAGTTCCGATCACAATTTGGAAGAAATTTGTTGTAAATGGCACACTTGATACACTTGAGCACTTACCTCGGAGACGGACGCCGAGTGCATCGGGAGCGCTGCGCTACCTAAAGCAAAAATCAAAGCCGATCGGCCCGCATCCTGCTTGTATCAAAGATGTTATGCGCACCAGTCCGAATTTATGCAAATCAAATTTCAGTGCCACACCAAATCTTAGGTAGGTTTACAGCAGGACAAGCGGTGTGAATGACACCAAGCTAGTCACTGCGTTCAGACCCCCTGTAGGCACACACTGTGGTCTACCGGCGTAGACAACACGTAGACAAACCTGTTTGCCTACATATGCCTACATCATGTAGACACTGTTGGTGTACGTGAGTCTACATTGGTCTGTATATGCCTACGTTGGTCTACCGCAGTAGACCAATGTAGACGAACATGGTGGGATGTAGACCTATTTGGTATATCAAATTTGCATTTATGATGAGTGGGGGGACCAAGGTGTGTCTACGGCTGTGGACACACTTAGGCAAAGTATGTCTACGTGATGTAGGCCGACGTAGACGAACGTAGCCGAACGTAGGCAACGCTGTGCCGATGTCCCCTTGCCTACGGCGATCGACGTACTTGGACACATGTAGACGAACGTAGACGAACGTAGGCAAAGGTGTGCCTACAGGGGGTCTGAACGCAGTGAGTGGATGAGTCCAGAAAAAACAGAATCAAATACTCGATAGACTATTTGATGCTCGAAAGTGATAGTAATAGGGGATAAACAAGAGCTTAGGGCCACGGGACGTCCACAGAAGTGCACACAGGGTCAAGTCGCGATCCACCACGAAGTCTGAGGTCGGGGAGTCAACGGGGACCTAGGGCGGGGATGCATTAGGAGGCAATACAAGATTGGAATGTCATATGTACAGAGTATTGAATCTGAGAGGAAACATGATGAGGGAGAGAACGACGAACAGTTTGTGTTTATTTGACAGCAGCGCTGTCATCGTTGGATCTTTGATGGGACTCGGCTCGCGTTGCTGAAAGGGGGTGGCGGTGTATATCCGCCAAATTTCTTTTCCAACGATCCACGACTCTTTCCTTTAGAACTGACCATGGAATTTTCATGTCGATCAGGGCTGTACTTGTGCTGTTCAATTTTGATGTGCCGCGGAAGCTGTCACAGCTGATGCGTTATTTTAAGCTCTTCGTAAGGGCGTGGAACAAGCGTGGAAGCTGCAATTCGGTGCTTAACATCTCTTCCTCTTACCCTCACCATCGATGGACGACGAACCACATGTGGGTGCTGAATTCACTCCCAACACCACTACAGACTCTCATGAATCTTTGTTGTGAGCTCGTCTCATTGCTACTTTCAAAGCTGTAGGGCGTGTCTCATAAGCACCTATTCTAGGTCTGGCAGTGCCATCTTCTCGCAGTCCCACCATTTCACCGTAGCCGGCGGGACCTTTAACAATATCACGAATTATACTGCACCTACCGTACCTTCAGGTATGTGGATTTCCTCTTCATACCTCTCGACGAGCCGCTAGATATAAATGTACAGACTTCCGGATGATCCCAATGGGAGAGATAAATCTCCAACATGAAATACAAGTGGGTAATGAATCGGGCCGTGTCTATCGCCAGCGCCAATCTGGGCATGCTCGGCGGATGTATTCTGCTAAAGTGGAGGGCCGACAGTCAAGTATGACTGTGGCCATATATCAAGGTGATGGTGCAGAAGAGGTATGTTTAACTTTCCATCTTCTAATGTCTACTGAAAGCATTTCCCAGGAATGGCGGAGGGATGTTGCAAGTTATATGACGCTTCGGTAAGTTGCAAAACCTTGGTCGCCAGCGCTATCCTAAATTATAGACCTAGTCATCCCAACATTATTCAGCTTCATGCGGCAGCGAGTGTGAACAACATGCATGCCACGGTTTTCCACGATGGTACAACCATGGATTTAAAATGTGTCACCACTAACTTGAAACTCAAATCAGACCTGATACCGTTCGAACAATTCCTGGGTCATTATTCACCCATCTTGAAGGTGTATATTCTAGGCTACTGTGTATGTATATTTGCCACTTCCACTTGCCAAAGACTGATGTCTCTGAAGAGCACGGATTTCATGGTATGAAAGCTTCAACCACATAGGCCAGCTCGCTAATACCTGTCACAGACGACATGGGATTATTTCTATTCTGTATTTCAACGGGGGCTGGTAAGTTCAATCGTCTTGGATGGCCTACTTGTTTATACTGATATTCAGTCCCAAAATGAATGCACATTTTGGATTCATCGCTCCTCCGGTCGGCTCTGCACAGACCTCATACCCAGCAACACCACGTACTGGTCGAGCATTGTTGACAGGATACCTGGCCAACAGGGAATCAAATCATTGGATCTCCCGAACCAAGAGGTCATAGCCACAGATGCTCTAACACTAGAACAGTATCACAAAATCTGCTATTGGGATCTATCACGACATCGACACCTCTACTGTTCCACCTCCGCAACGGTGAATCTGAACACAATAATTACTTGGGCTTCGGGGGATCGACTCGAAGATCCGGTTGAGATTGCACTCTTGCTGGATGCAGATGTCAATCTAGGTGATTGGAGAACTCCTGAAAGAGTGTCTAGAGAAGTCATGGAAGATGGCTGGACCCGGTATTATGATTTTATTTTGGCTGCGTGGTGATCTATTCTGACTGGCCGACTTCCAGTTTCGCCTCCGGTGATATATTTGACAGTACTTTCGAGTTATACGTGGGGAACTGGAGTAATGAGTCCTGGCTCAGTCAAGCGAATCGAATTTTCAGCCGCCTCGGAATCACATCCCATTTGGAAGATTATGGTGTGCCTGACCATTTGTGGCCAATTTCTTATTAACCTATTCAACAAGTGCTCGTGGAGTACTGTTTTTTTAATGTCACAATTTCGCCGGTTGCGGAAGATGCCCCTATAAGCTACCTATTTCTCTGCCCACCAGACCATTTTCGAATGGGATCGTCATCATTCAGATGGCCCGAGTTTCCAGCATATTGGTCCCTCGATCCATCAGGTGTTGAACGTCTTAGCATGGAGGATGCAACTGCTTTGGGATTTCCCACCATCTTGCTCTCCACAAAGATCTGGGGAAAGTATTGGGATGCTAGTGTTTACGCCGGACTCCGCCAGTTCCATCAAGCGAAAGGTTTTGATCCAGAAAGCCTGGACGTCACTCGGTACTTTGGTTTCTCAATTTATCAACTGTCCAGTGAGATGGATGTTCCATTTGCGCATGGTAAGTAGACCATGCCTAAGAAAATCGTTCTGGTTGACTAATAGTAAGTTTAAACAAGTGGATGAGGATTATTATTCAGATGAAGACAATCAGGAACCACTCGGTATGGACAAGTCTGACTTAGCCCAGCAGGATGATGGTTAGTGCAATGCTTTGATGGATCCAACCTGATTTATGATCATAATTTTCAGGCAAGTCAACTGACACAGATGAAGAGGCTGCTTCGCTTCCATCTGGTAAGCCAATTTTACCCGAAAAAAAACTCTGTCCAGCTAATAAATATTGGCAGCCGAAGAGGAGGCTTCTCGTGCAGAGGAAGATCGGGGCACACTCAACATCAATGAGGTGGGGAACTCGCAGAATTCCCTCGACAGCCATGGTAAGTGGAATACATTTTCCTCTGTGCCCTACCTTTGCTCATGAGCGCCTCCTCAAAATCCTTTAGACCATGAGTCGAGGGCAAGAAATGAACCATCATGTTGCGATGACGAAATCCCAGTCTCGCGGGCATTCAAGTTCTGCATGAACATCCAATTGGCCCTGATTTTGTTCCTCGCATTATGCAGACTGTGCGACCACGTGTAGTCTGGTACGAGTTTCAAATAGTCGACACTTCCTGACACTTTTCGATACCTTGGAGAGAATTCTTGTTAGTCCCTGAATGATCAATACTATTTTCTTTGCAGCTTACCGAGATGGTTTGTTCTAACATTTTAGGCTTATTTGAAGCTGAAAGGATAAGCGGACACGCGCACGGGTCTCCAATACGGGAGTATCATTCCATCAATGTGTTGGGGAATATCTCTAACCTCTGCATCCTTGCCATCTGCTCTCATTCTCTTCCCTATTCACTCTGGATTTCACTTATGTGATCGGTATTTTACGCGAATTTTCTTCGTCATGAATTAGTTCGAAGCCAATCAGAACTCGATCAAGACAATGGCAAGTGGGTTGAAATGGCACGTTGGAGATTATATTTGCTCATAGTAATCACCAGCGGATGGACATGGATGATAAAATTGTTGAGGACATTAATGAGGACTGTAGCCCTGCTCACATGGGATGTTCGAATTGAACACCTACCTACGCATTGATCTGCCCTGACCAGCCCAAGACCAGCCACGCCCGCGCCCGTCATCACGACATCCGCCTCAGAATCGCGACTCATTACGGTCCTGCTCCTCTCCACCCTCCAATTGCAGCCCGGCGCCGAGCCTAACCAATGATCGTCTTTAACCCTTGTTTAACCCCAGTGTGTCGCACCATCCCTCGGCATCTTTCGCTTACTCATCCATCGCATGTCAAGTCCTACGGGAAGATCTTGTGCTAACTCAAGCGCCAAACTTACCTTTCCATATCTACTAGTTACGTGCCCCTACGGCATAGCTTTCTCGACGCAGCGGTGTGCAGACACGCTCGGTGGGTTCCCTTGGCATCCCTGCTCATCAATGCATGTATCTGACACCTCGCACTGGCCGCTTCTAACCCTAACGCCTGGCGTGCGCACTTGAATGTATCATGCACTCGCGCACTGTATGCGCCTGCATATTCGCATCGCCGCTCTCCTGAGCTGTACGCTCGCCACCCCAGCACTCTCGCGCTGTGTTTCGCCTTCATTCCATCGCCGCCGCCCCCGGAAATCTCTGCGCATCGAATCTGTCTCCTCCAAAAAATCCTCGACGCAGGTGTACATGCGTGCGTCGGCAGCGGCGCGCAGTCCACCTTCCGCGGTGGAGATGCCGGCACATTGCCTTGCCCCTCCCTGTACATCCTCGCCAGTGCGCGCGACTTCGCGCGTACCCCGTCGTGTTTGCGCGACGGAGACTATTTGGCTACTGTGTTTCTCCAGTACCATCTGTAAGCGCATAGCGAATAAACGACTCCCTTTTGTGACGTGTCTCTAATGGAATTGAGTGCATGGCGAGTTGGATTACGTTTCTAGCGCAATGAATTTCGTTAGAGTACGAGGAAACATGCAATGAGCTTCGCTGCGCTGTGACGTGAACGCGGACCCAGCGTCGACCCAACCATGCTCAAATAAACAGTGCAGCTGAACACGATGACAGAAGTTTACCTGGATGTATTAGGTACATCCGTTCCTGCATTGCGCGCTGCTCAAAATTCGAGGGATTAACTTGTAGAGTAACGTACTTGAAGACCAGGTGAATGGAAAGGTCACATCGAGTGGGATTGGGAAAATACATACCTCTACCGTACCTCGGACCCCGACTGTGATTCGGACTCGGAAGAATGAAGTTTATTTCCGCGCCGACTTCGCTGCACTGTTGCGTTTGGTTTTACTCGCGCACGGGCGCCGTGACGGCGGCGGTGACTTTAATTTGAAATGAAATGAAATTGAGTAAGGGTATGCGCACAACGTACCTGCAAGGGATTACATGTATCTTAGTCTCCGCGTCCGAGACTTATGATCATGACGATGATCATGTCCCTGTATTTCCGTCAATGGCTCATGTCGGATGGGGGAATACCTAGGCGAGAAAGTCAATAAAGCAGTACCGAATCACCGAAGAACTGTGCCTACGGATATAATCGCATGCGCAGATTCGAGGTGCAGGTACACTCGCGCGTGCTAATGGGTCAACAATTGTGCGGGGCTTAGGGAACGGACCTTCAGCAGCTTCATGACTGCGCTCCCTAAATAATCTGGAGGAAAGGGGTTGGAAAATAGACACCATCAACTTGAGCTCTGGAGATGGACTCTGAATCCATCGCCTCGATTGGCTGAGTTGAGGCTCGCCGGGATTAAATAACTGGGGTCAATAACGTGCGGATGAAGGCTGTCAGTTAGTATGGGACCGAGTCGACGTTCGTCCGGATGATTCCTTGGGGTGGGAGGGTCAGAGGAATCACTGGAGAAAGCGAATGAATGCTTACTTTTCCCGAGCACGATGAAGTTGTGGAATTAGGCATACTTCTGCTTCAGAGCGAGGTCTGAACTGAATATTCAAGTGAATATTAATGAGAGGAGTCTGTCGGTCATGGATATAATGCAATGTTAATCAACTTTGGATATAATTTAACGTATCGTAAAATACCCGGCATGGAGTTGTGGAATTAGGCATACTTCTGCTTCAGAGCGAGGTCTGAACTGAATATTAATGAGAGGAGTCGATCGGTCAGTCAGTTCGTGGATATAATTCACTGTTCATCAGCTTTGGATATAATTTATATAATATAAATGCAAGATCACGTACCGTACGCGGCACAGAGTGCGAGTCGGTGTTAAGCAAGGGGAGCTTCGAAGCTAATGAATTTTGGCTGACTGGAACCGAAGTCGGCGCTATGGACCGGTATAGGCTGAATATAATGAGCCAAGTTAGTAATTATTTTGCGCGATAGAAGAAAGGCCATGGCTTGCATCGGGGATCATAGGTTCGGTCGCCTGAAGCGAAGCAGGGGAAGGGAGTCAAGATATTGAAGCCCGTGGGATTACAGTGAGAAGTCTGAGAAAAAAAATGAGAAGGCTCGAAGAATGAGAACGACATAATGACTGCTTTGGCCCCTGGGCCAGAGACTCGGGTTCTCGAGGGAGGTGAGCTCGGGCATGAACCTGTGGCAGGTGGATTCAGCGCCGAGAGTAGCCATCCTATGTAGTGAAAGGAAAATCAATGAATGAGTGAGATGCGCACCGAAGTCAGTCAAATCAATGCCAATCAGCACCAAAGAATGATAGCGGCAGTGGACGAAAATGAACGGTATATTTATGTGACTCCGTATTTCCAGTCCTGCGATCCGAAAAACCCTTCAGTCAGCGAATAACGGGCGAGGAAGAATGTGGAGGAGTTGTATAGGACATGAGCACTCACCTCGGAAGAGAACTATGCGTCCATTGGGAGGCTCTTGAACGATGGTCAAAATTTCAATCCCTAATTAAAGAATGGGAGCGACCTTCAGATCTGGGTATCGAAGTAACGGGCATGGAAATTCTGAGTGAAATGCACAGAACGAGTCAGCTTTGACCCGGGGATAATAAAAGACCGGCGACGGACCATGGGCTGAAGGATTACAAGATGCATTGTCTTCCTGTATTTCCAAGATAAAGTTGTAGCAATGCGCACTAGTCAGAATTTTACAAGTGGAAAACCAAAACATCAAATGTTGGGCTGATTTGGAGGCAGGACAACCGGTGTGAACGATACAAGGCGAGTGGAGGAGTCCGGAAAATGACAGAATTAAATCCTCGAGAGACTATTTGATGCTCGAAATGATATAGCGCACAGTATCAGGGAGAGACACAAGAGCTTGGGGCCACGGGACGTCCAGACTCCACAGAAGTGCACGCAGGATGGAGTCGCGATTCACGAAGCCTGAGGTCGGGACGGGGATGCATTGGGAAGAGGAATATGGGTACTAAATCATACCCATAAGGCAATTGAAGTGGAATATCCGGGAACCAATGAGTCTAAAACAACAACAAAGACGATGAGGGAGAGAACAAGAACGAAATGTTTGACAGCAGGTTGTCATCGTGGGATCTTTGATGGGACTCGACTCGCAGTGCCGAAAGGGGGTGGCGATGAATATCCGCGAATCTTTTTTTCCAACGATCCACGACTCTTTCCTTTAGAACTGACGATAGAATTTTCATGTCGTTCAGGGCTGTACTTGTGCTGTTCGATTTTTGCTGTGCTGCGGGAACCTCACAGCTGATGGGTGTTATTTTAGGCGCTTCTTAAATGACGCCAAAGCTGTACTTGAGCGCTTACCATCTCTTCCTCATACCCCCACCATCGATGGACGATGAAACACATTTGGATGCTGAATCTGGCCCTAGCAATAGTCCAGAGATTCATGGGTCCACATTGTGAGTTCGGGAACTCCTTAAGTTAATATATTGGATCGTGTCTCATTAGCCCCTGATCTAGGTATGACGGGGCCTTTTTCTCTGGCGCGCAGCGCTTCACGGTGGCTGGTGGGACCTTTAACAACATCACAAAAAACTACACCAGTGCTCCTATTGTGCCTTCTGGTATAATTCCCCCGTATTCCTTGCAAGGACACTAATCTTGGGCAGACTTCCGAATGATCCCAATGGGGGATATCGATCTTCTCGAAGAAATACAGTTCGACAATGATACAGGGGTTCTCGGTTACCATCATCCTGAAAGGACACGGGTACGACGGGTGTATTCTGCCAAGATAGATGGCCGAAAATCGGGTGTGACGGTAGCCGTGTATCAAGGTGAGGGTGCAGAAGAGGTGTGTTATATCTTGTTCTCCTGGTATGATGTGTAATTAATTTCTGCAGGAGTGGCGCCAGGATATTGCGAATTATATGACGGTTCGGTAAGTCCCTTGCAAAACCTTTGTCGCTTACTGCATAATGAATTTTACTCCCAGCCATCCAAATATTATCCAGATGCGTGGAACAGCGAGTTCGGGTAGTATACATGCAACACTTTTCCATGATGGTGCGGCCTTGGCTTGGAAATGTTACGATAGAGCTTAACAGTTGGAATAGATCTGATACCGTTCGAACAATTCCTGGATCGTTATTCACCCATCTTGAAGGTGTATATCTATGGCTACTGTGTATGTACATTTGCCATTTGCACTCGCCAAATATTGATGTCTCTGAAGGTGGCAGATTTCATGGTACGAAAGCTTAACCATATCAGGCAGCTCACTGACAACTGTCACAGGCGATGTGGAGTTATTCCCTTTCTGTATTTCAACGTGGGCTGGTAAGTTCAACCGTCTTGGATGCCTTACTTGTTGATGTTGATATTTAGTTCCCATATGAATGCACATTTTGGATTCGTCGCTCCTCCGGTCGGCTCTGCGTGGATCTCATACCAGCAAACTCTGCACACCTCTGGAGTGTCTATGGGACTGGTCTATCCTTACTGGGAATTAAACCATCGGAGCCCCAAACCCAAGAAGCCACAGCCATCGATGCTCTAACACTCTCTGACTATCACAGAATATGCTATTGGAATCTATCACGATTTCGAACCTCTACTGTTCTGTCTCCGCAACAGTGAATCTGAACACAATAATTGTGTGCCCCTCAGGGGATGGACTCGAAGACTCGGTTGAGATTGCACTCTTGCCAGATGGAGAGGTTTATCTACACCATTGGGAAACTATGGAAGGAGTGAGAGTGAGAGGAGAAGTCATGGAAGGTGGCTGGACCCGGTATTATGATTTTATTTTGGCTGCATGGTGATCTTTTCTGAATAGCCAACTTCCAGTGTCGCATCGGGTAATATATTTGACAGCATTCTCAAGTTGAGAATACGGAATTTTTGGGGTGAATCCTGGCTCAGTCAAGCAAATCATATTTTCAGCCGCCTCGGGATTACGTCCAATTTTGAGGATTATGGTGTGTCTGAACATTCCTGGTCTGAGTCTCTCACAAACCAGTGCGAACAGTTATCCTGTGGCACATTGATTTCCACGTAGTAATTTCAGCAACTTCGGCCAATCCTCCCCAGGGCTACCTATTCCTCTGCCCACCAGAAAATTTTCGAACAGCACCATCGTCATTCAGATGGCCCGAGTGTCCAGCATACTGGTCCCTCAATTCATCGGGTGCGGAACGTCTTAGCATGGAGGATGCAACTGCTTTAGGATTCCCCTCCATCTCGCTCTTCACAAATGTCTATGGCAAGTCCTGGGATGCCAGTGTTTATGCAGGACTCTGCCAGTTCCACCAGGCCAAAGGATTTGATCCTGACAGTCAGGGCGTCGCCCGGCATCTTGGGGACGGAGCTTATCAATTGTCGAGCGAGATGGATGTTCCATTTGCGCAGGGTAAGTCTAGACAAATCGTGCTGTTCGACTAATGATGATTATTGCCAGTAGATGACGAAGATTATTATTCTGATGAAGAGGATCAGGACCCACTTGGGATGGATGGATCGGACAATATGTGCAGCTTCACGACCGAGGTTGATGGTTGGTACACTGGAGTTGAGGACCCAATATAGTTTATGACCATATATTTCTTCAGGCGACTCGACGCCCCGAAACGAAACATCTGTTCCACATGTTCACGGTGAGAAAATCTTACCGGAATGGGTTTTGTGTTCAGCTAATAAATGTTGGAAGGTGAAGAGGATTCTTGTGCAGAAGAAAAAGATCGGGACCTGCCCAACATTGACATGTCGGAAGATTCCCAACACTCTACTGAGGGCAATGAGAGTAAGTGCCAAGTGGAATACATTATACCCTGATTTGACCATCACCGAAATTTTAGCGCCCAAGTCAACGAAGACGAGAAGCCAGGAGACGAACCGTACAGTCTTGATGATGAAATGCCAGTCTCACGGGCCTTTAATTCTTCATGGACATCCAGTTGCCCTGATTATGTTTCTCGCATTATGCTGGCTGTACGACCACGTGTGGTCTGGTACAACCCTTAAGTACACACATACTTCTTGACGCTTTTCGATACATTATAGTACTTGTTAGTCCGTGAATGATCAATACCATTTTCTCTGTAGCTTGCCGAGATGGTTTGTTCTAACATCATCGATTTTAGGCTGATTTGAAGCTGAAAGGATAGCGGACATGCGTACGGGTCTCCGATACGGAAGTATCATTCCATCAATGTGTTGGGTGGATACGAGGTCCGAATACCTCTACACCTCTGCATCCCTGCCATCTGCTCTCATTCTCTTCCCTATTCACTCCGGATTTCACTTATGTGTTCGGTATTTTACGCCAATTTTCTTCGTCGTGAATTAGTTCGAGCCAATCAGAACTCGATGAGAAAATGCCAAGTGGGTTGAAAGGGCACGTTGGAGATTATATTTGCTCATAGTAATCACCAGCAGATGGACATGGATGATAAATTTGTGGAGGACTTTAAGAGGACTGTAGCCCCGATCACATGGGAAGTTCAAAACTGACTTGGATGGCAGAGTAACTCGCTGCAAACGGCTGCGGCAGCTAATTGTCACTGAGTTGACGTGTTCAATGACGCGGGACTTTGTTTGATGGGTGCAAAAATCGCCTCAACTCAGAAGAAGATTTATCGGGCATCCCGGACATTGAAAATTGTGATGAAACTTGGTCGATATAGTGCTGGTGTTGCGAGTACAGCCGAGTAATGCCGAGCTGATGTCACATCATACGTCATCACTGGTCTAAGTTCCTCTTCGACGACGTCGTCGATGCGTTGCTCGCCCCCAACACCACCGACCTCCCCACCGCTGTGCTCTGATCTCCCACTGTGCTCACCAGCCCCGCCCGCGCCCACCATCACGCCATCTGCCCTCAACATCCCAGATCCCCCTTTGAGGCTCAGAACTCGCGACTGGTCCTGCTCGTCTCTACATAGTGCCGAGTCCGTGCAATGGTGCTCATCAGCCCACTTTGTCGCCTCTCCGCATTGATCTGCCCTCATCGGCCACGCCGTGCCTGCCATCATGACATCCGCCTCCTCACTGGCACCGGTGATCTCGCTAGTCTTTGCACTCCAAACCAGCGCCGAGTCCGGACAACGGTGCTCATAAACCCAGTGCGTCCCATCCTCCCTCGGCGTCTTTCCCTTACTCATCTATCGCGTGTCAAGTCCGACGGGAAGACCGTGTACTAACTCAAGTGCCAAAGCTACCTTTCATCTAGTTATGTGCTCCACGTCATAGCTTTCTCGACGCGGCGGCGCGCAGACACGCTCGGTGTGCTCCCTTGGCATCCCAGCTCATTAATATACTTATCTGACACCTCGCGCTAACCCAATGCCTGGCGCGCGCAAGTGTATCCCGCGGCATTGTATGCACCCGCACATAGGCGCCGACGCTTTCTGGAGCCCTGCACTCTCGCGCTCTGTTTCGCGTTCATTCTGCTGCCGCCCCCACTCTCGAAATCCCTGCGCATCGAATCTGTTTTTCCCACTGACCATCAACACAGTGTAGATACGTGCGTCGGCGGTGGCACGCAAACCACCTTCCAGAGCAGTCCATTCGAGCCGCAGTGGACATGGCCGGCACATTGCTTTCTACCTCTGTGTACATCCTCGCCAGTGCGCACGCTCATGGCCACCCTAAGTCGACCTTGCACGTACCCCGTCGTCTTTGCGTGAAGTAGAATCGTTGGCTACTGCCAGTGTGGGCTATATATCTACCATCTGTAAGTGCATAGCGAATAAAATACTCCTTTTTGCGACGTGGCCCTCTTGGAATTGCGGTGCGGGAATGCATATCGCATAGCGAGTTGGATTAATATTACGGTTCTAGCGCAACAAATTTATTTGGAATCCGAGGAAACATGCCGTGCGTGAGTGTAAGCTTCGACGTCAACGTGGACCCAACATGCCCTCGTGCTTAAAATAAACAGTGCAGCTGAACGCGACGACAGAAACCTGAATGGATCGGATACATCCGGTTCTGCGTTGTGCGCTGCTGAGAATCTCGAGATATTAGGTTGTAGAGTAGTGTACTTGAAGACCAGGTGATGGAAAGGTCACATCGAGCGGGATTGAGAAAATATATACCTCGACTTCGGACCCCGACTACTCGGAAGAATGCGGTTTATTCCCGCACTGACTTTACTGATGACTTGGGTCTGACTCGCGCATTGGTAGGGCGGCGGCGGTAATTTGAAACTAAATTACTCTGGAATACAGGCAATCCGGGCAGCCAACGTACCACGGATTCAGGTTGAATGAAAACGTACCTGTATGAATACAGGCATCACCGACTCCGGACTTATAATAACGTACCTGTATTATTTCCGTCGATGGCTCAGGTCGGATGGGGGATACCTCGGCGAGAAAGTCAGCAAACGAGTACTGAATCACCGAAGAATTGTGCCTGCGGATATAATCGCACGCACAGATTCGAGGTGCAGGTACACTCGCGCGTGCTAAGGAGTCAACAATTAGGTGGGGCTTCGTACCTTCTGCTCGAGGGAATCTTCAGCACCCTATTGATCACGATCCTTAAATAATCTGGAAGAAAGGGATAGGAAATGGACACCTTGAGCACCGACCTTGGAGCGGGAGTCCGAGCCTATCATCGGGTGTCGACTGGTTGATCATGAAACTGGATGCAGTCTGGAAAAAGGTCAATTGAGGTTCACTGAGCCCTGAGTCGAGTCGGGGATAAGTATACAACCCATAGCTTGGGCTAATCCACTGCACTAATTAATGGGTTGCGAAGTGGTCGAAGTGGGATTCAAGAGATCGGAGTGACGTGAGACGGCGTCAAAGTGACTCCTTAGAGCGGGAAGTTCAGAAGACAAGAAGCAGACGAATGCTTACGTACCCTGAGCACGATGAAGTCGTAGAATTCGGCGTACTTCTGCTTCGCAGCGAGGTCTGAAGTGAATATTAATCAGACGAATCGGTCGGTCAGTCAGTCCGTGGACATAATTCAATTTTAATCAGCTTTGGATATAATCTAAATAATTTAATTGCAAGATCACGTAACGTACACGGCAAGGAGTGCGTCTGCTTGAAGCCAGACGAGCCTCGAAGCCAATGAACCTTGGCTGACTGGAACCCACATCGGTGCTGTGAGAGAATATGGACCGGTATCGGCTTTATAAAAACGAGTCAAGCTAGTGATTATTTTAGGCGATAGAAGGGCATGGCTTGCCTCCGGGATGATAGGTTCGGTCGCCTGAAGCGAAGCGGGGGAAAGCGAGTCGAAAAATTGGAATCCTTGGGTTTAAATTCACAGTGACTCGGAGAAAGTCTGAAGAGGAAACATGAAAAGCCTCGGAGAGCGATAAATGACTAAGGTTCGCCGGGCCCATTCGAGTCTGGAGCTCGAAAATTAAGCGGAATTCAAACCCGAGAGTGAATATCCTATGAAGTGGAATAAAAATTAATAACAGGGTGAAATGCGCACCGAAATCAGTCAAATCGATGCCCATCAGGACCTCCAGGCCTACCCAAAGAATGGCAGCAGCAGTACACGGAAATGATCAGCATTTCAAGTCCTGGAATCCAGGAGAATCTTCAGTAAGTGAATTAATGGTCCAGGAAGAAAGTGGATGAAAGAGTTGTGTATGGGACACTAGGACATGGGCACTGACCTCGAGGAAAGATGTCGAGTCCATCCGGCGTCGACTGGTTAAGGGTGGCTTGAAGATCAAGCCAATTTCAGTGGGACTTCAAGCTGGCTCATCTGGAGATCGAAGTAACGGGCATGAAAATTCCGAGTGAAATGCGCGGAATGAGTCGGCTTTGACCCAAGGATAATAAAAGACCGGCCACGGGCCTTAGGCTATTACAGGATCAATTGTCTTTCCGTTGGCTAGCAGTAGCACTGCACTACTAAGGCAAAGTCAAAGTCGATCGCCCACATCCTGCTTAAATCAAAGATGATAGATCCAAGATAAATCGGGAACATGCGCACCAATGCATACCAGTCGGAATTTTCATGAGTGGCAAATCAAAAGCCAGTGCCACACAAATCTTAGGCAGGTTTCCAGGCAGGGGACAAGCGGTGTGAACGATACAAAGCTGGTGGATGAGTCCAGAAAAAACAGAATAAAATCCTTGGGAGATGATTCGAAATGCTAGAAATGATATAGGAGAGATTGGGACCATGGGACGTCCACAGAAGTGCACACAGAATGGAGTCGCGATCCATGTGAGATCCGGGATGAATGGGGAGGCAAGCTGAGGCAAGACAAGACAGGAATATGAGTAAGTCACACCCGCAACACAATTTAAGTGGAATATCGGGAACCAGTGAGTCTAAAACAGCAAGGACTAGCAAAGACGACGAGACAGCTGGTTGTCATCGTGGGATCTTTGATGCAACTTGGGTTGCGTTGCCGAACCGAAAGGGGGTGGCGGTGAATATCCGCCAATATTTTTTCTACCGATCCACGCTTGATCATTCCTTTGAAGCTGACCTTTGATTTCTCATGTCGTTCCGGGCTGTACTCGTGCTGTTCAATCTGCTGTGCCGCGGAAGCTGTCACAGCTGATGGGTTATTTTAAGCCTTTCGTAAAGGGTGTGGCAGCTGTAATTCGGCGCTTAATATCTCTTCCTCTTACCACCACCATCGATGGACGACGAAACACATTTGGATGCTGAATCTGGCCCTAGCAATAGTCCAGAGATTCATGGGTCCACATTGTGAGTTCTGGAACTCCTTAAGTTAATATATTGGATCGTGTCTCATTAGCCCCTGATCTAGGTATGGCAGTGCCATTTTCTCAGGGTCGCACCACTTCACGGTGGCTGGCGGTACTTTCAAGAATTTCAACAATGTCACAAACAACTATACCAGCACTTCTATTGTGCCTTCCGGTAGAATTCCCCCGTATTTCTTGCAAGGACACTAATCTCGGGCAGATTTCCGAATGATCCCAATGGGGGATATTGATCTTCTCGAAGAAATACACTTGAACAATGAGACAGGTGTTGTCGGTTACCATCCTGAAAGGACTCGGGTACGACGGATGTATTCTGCCAAGATAGATGGCCGAAAATCGGGCGTGACAGTGGCCATGTATCAGGGTGACGGCGCAGAAGAAGTGAGTTCCCTGGTGGGAATCCTGACGGAAATCTTCTGATAAAGTCTCGCAGGAATGGCGCCAGGATATTGCAAATTATATGACAGTTCGGTCAGTTCCATTCCAAACCTTCGTCACTTACCATAATGAATTGTACTCCCAGCCATCCAAATATTATCCAGATGCGTGGAGCAGCGAGTTCGGGTGGTATACATGCAACACTTTTCCATGATGGTGCGGCCTTGGTTTGAAAATGTCACCATAGAGCTTGACTGTTGGAATAGATCTGATGCCGTTCGAACAATTCCTGGATCGTTATTCACCCATCTTGAAGGTGTATATCTCTGGCTACTGTGTATGCATATTTGCCTTCCCACTTGCTGAATATTGACATCTCTGAAGGGCACAGATTTCCAAGTACGAAAGCTTAACCATATCAGCCAGCTCGCTAATAGCTGTCGCAGGCAACACTGCATTATCTCTCTTCTGTATTCCAACAGACTCCAGTAAGTTCAATCATCTTGGATGCCTTGCTTGTTCATGCGGATATTAAGTCCCAAAATGAATGCACATTGTGGATTCGTCGCTCCTCTGGTCGGCTCTGCGTGGATCTCATATCGGCAAACTCTGCACACCTCTGGAATGCCAATGGGACTACAGTATCCCCCTTACCAGGAATTAAACCATCGGAGGCCCCAGGACCAGAGGCCATGGCCATTGACTCTCTAACACTAGAACAGTATCACGCCATATGCTGTTGGAATCTACCACAACGTCGAAACTTTTACTGTTCCGCCTCCGCAACAGTGAATCTGAACGCAATAATTGCCTGCGCTTTGAGGGATCGACTCGAAGACTCGGTTGAGATTGCACTCTTGCCAGATACAAAGGTTTATCTAGGTGATTGGAGAACTGGTGGAAGCGCGACTGGAGAAGTCATGGACGGTGGCTGGACCCGGTATTACAATTATTTGACTGCATGGTGCTCTGTTCTGACTGACCGATATCCAGTTTCGCCTCTGGTGATATATTTGACAGAACTCTCGAGCTATTCATTTGGGACTGGAATGATAAATTCTGGATCAGTCAGGCGAATCATATTTTCAGCTGCCTCGGGATCACATCCAATTTTGAGGATTACAGTACGTCTGAATAGTCTTGGCCGATTTCTTATTAACCCATTCAACTAGTTGTCGTGGAGGAAATTTATTTTTATCTGGTAATTTCAGCAACTTCAGCCGATCCTCCCCCGGGCTTCCTATTTCTCTGCCCCGAGACGGACTTTCAAACAGGCCCGTCATCATTTAGATGGCCCGAGTGTCCAGCATACTGGTCCCTCGATCCATCGGGTGTCGAGCGTCTTAGCACGGAGGATGCAACTGCTTTGGCATTCCCATCCATCTCACTATCCACGAAGATTGAGGGGTGGTCATTGGATGCCAGCGTTTACACCGGACTGCGGCAATTCCATCAGGCGAACGGCTTCGATCCAGACAGCCAGGACGTCGCTCGTCATCTTGAGGAGCCACTTTATCAATTGGCAGGGGAGATGGATGTTCCGTTCGCACATGGTAAGTCAACCATGCCTATGAAATCATTCTGGTTGACTAATAGTAATTGATACAAGTGGATGATGAGTATTTGGATTCAGATGAAGACGATCAGGACCCAGTTGGTATAGACGATTCGGACGATACGCGCAGCTCAGCTTGTGAGGATGGTGGTTAGTCCAATGCATTTATGGGTCCGAATTAGCTGATGACCGCATGTTCAGGAGAGTCCATGGCTAGAAAAGAAGAAGCTGTCCTGCTTGTCAATGGTAAGCCAGTCTTACCGGAAGTAAAATTTTCTGGCCTACTCAAGAATTTTGGAAGTTGATGACGAGGATTCATGTGCAGAAGAAGTTCGGGACCCACTCAACATCGACAAGGCCAAGAACTCGCAGAATTCCCTCGACAGCCATGGTAAGTGGAATACATTTTCCTCTGTGCCCTAACTTTGCTCACGAGTGCCTCCTCAAAATCCTTTAGTGCATGAGTCGACGGCAAGAAATGAACCATCATGTTGCGATGACGAAATCCCGGTCTTGCGTGCCTTCAAATTCTGCATGAACATCCAGTTGACTCTGATTTTGTTCCTCGCATTATGCTCTCTGTATGACCACGTTTGGTGTGGTACGAGTCTCAAATAGTCCACAGATACTTCCTGATGCTTTTCAATACATTAGAGATAATTCTTGTTAGTCCGTGAATGATCCATACTATTTTCTGCGGCGTGCCGGTTTCTTCTACCATCATCGATTTTTAGGCTATTTGTGACTCAACTTCATGATGAAAGGATAAACGGACATGGGTTGCCGATACTCTCCGATCGGCTAGTCATTTGTACCAATGTATCGGTGGATCCGAGGTCCTAAATATCTACATCTGCACACCCTTCCAATGGTCCCTTTCTCTTCCCTATTCATTCTGGATTTCACTTATGTGTACGGTATTTTACGCTGATTTCTTCGTCGTTCAAATTGGTTCAAAGTCACTTGAAACTTGATTAAGAAAATGCCAAGTGGGTTGAAATGGCACATCAGCGATTATATTTGCTCATAGTAATCACCAGCGGATGGACGTGGATGATAAATTGTGGAGGACTCTAACGACGACTGTAGCCCTGCTCACATGGGAAGCTCGAAATTGAATGGACTGTAGAGCAACTTGCCGCAGCTAATTGTCACTGAGTTGAAGTGTTCAGTGGGACACGCAGATTTTGGTTTTTGATGGGTGCAAAAATCGCCTCAACTCAGAAGCTTTATCGGGCATTCCGGACATCGAAAATCCCGAAATTGATGAATTCGAATACAGTAGTTGTGCCCTCGGCCGAGTACAGCAGAGCTGATGTCCCATCACACCCATCACTGGCTCACACTCTCTTCGACACGTCATCGCTGTGTTGCTCGCTCCCTAACACTACCTGCCTCCCATTACGCTGCCCCGACCTGCCCTGTGTCACCAGTCACACCCGCGCCTGCCATCATGCACCTGCCTTTTGATCTTCCTTCTCTGCTCGGCATCAAGACACACACGTCCCGCTGCCGCCGTGCATCCAGCATCGGACCAGGATCCATCCAAAAATTCGAGCCGAGTCGGACCCACCTTCGCATAACCAACACAACCCCGCCACCTAATGCCCAATGAAACCCATTCAGTCAGCTTGACGTATGGATGTCGCGATCAATG
Organism: Mycena leptocephala; assembly: GCA_029378395.1. Taxonomy (NCBI): domain Eukaryota; kingdom Fungi; phylum Basidiomycota; class Agaricomycetes; order Agaricales; family Mycenaceae; genus Mycena; species Mycena leptocephala. The sequence continues at coordinate 7,326 of JARJLF010002706.1, read as the reverse complement.
GACACGTTGGAAGAGGTTGGCAGTTGAAGAGGAGAACGGGACGCTTTGGATAATGGGAAGGACGCGTTGGATTCTTGGAAGACTAGATGTGAGTCAATATATATTTCCGAATCCAAGCTCTTGGCGCGATGGAATAAGATGTATGCTAGATTTTGCATTCTACGCGGCGTGCGCTGCAATACGCTGCGATAAACCCTCGCACTCGCCTCTACCATCTTCTCCCCTTTCCCTGGCCCTCGCTTCTGTCCTCTCGCTCTCGATTCGCACTCGGCGCATTGCCCTGCGGATCCGACGTGCCTCCAGCGAAAATGTACTTCTCTGGGCACGCGGTACGGCCTCGTCACACTTGCACTCGACCTCATCCCTTGAAGCCACGCCACAGCGCTCGCATTCGGCCTTGCCCGTGTCTTCGCCCATCTGACGGCTGAGTCGCAGATCTCGACGCCGACGCCAAACACTGCGCTGGGCTGGAGGACGCTGTGGCTCGTGGCTCGTAAAGGGACAGGACTGGACCAGCCACGAGCAACCGGAAAGACCGGGAAAGCGCACGCCGCGCAGCTGGCGCTCACAGTATGGGCAAACCCGGTGCAAAGACTGAACGCAAGAGGAGTATAGGGAAGGACTGTTTGCGCTGTACGTCTCTCTTTCTCCTTCTACTCGAGATTCCGCTTCCTCCTTTCGCCCCATCCATCACATATAACTGTATCCCTACGTACACTCCTTCCACTCCGACGCATTGCTTCTGCACATGCAGTCCCTCTGTGGTTACATCCCTCCTCTGTACATACATACATTCCTCGTCTATCGTCTACCTACTCCCAAATGGACTACACCACATGCGCCCGTCGTGTCGCATCACCCCCCCCCCCCCCCCAGTTCCCCTCCTTGCTTTCATCCGCTTCTCACTCCACATTCTCATTCACTCCCCCCGTCCTCCTTCACCTTCATCCCTTTATTTCTGCGTAGATCCATGCTGACTGACATCGGATCCAGGTAGCGCCCGCAACAAATTATACTTCGACGCGAACCAGCAGAGACAGAGTCAGAGCCGCCCGTCCCTGACGCCAAGCACCGTCGTTTGCCATTCGACGAGCATGACGCGACGCGGCACGGGCAGTACACATCCCGTGTATCACTGTATCGCTGTATGGGAGAACCACTACGGTATGTTCTCATCTTTCCGCTGTAACTTCGACGTCCCCCTCCTCCACACATCGCGTCTTTTCCCATTTCCTTGGATCGAATGCGATTGATTGCTGACGCGTTTGGCAGGTCCTGGCAACAGCCGATACATACATACTTCGTTTCACCTCGCATTGGGATCAATTTCGCACTCGCACTCCCTGTGGTTCTGCCGCCACGCACTCGGCCTCGCCCGCGCCATTCGATTCGAGCCGCGGATCTCGATCTCAACGCTGGGCATGCTGAGGCGCCGGCTGCCTTCTCGGACGCCAACACCAAATGCCGCCAGCCACTGCGCTCGTTGCACGGTCGGGTGTAGGGACGATACGCGAGAGGAGAGTGCGCAGCGGCTCGAGCACGCATGGCCGAACAGTTCGGCGATAGGATGGGATGGAGACAGTATACACGAACAATTTGCGATTGGGACGATTCAATTAGAGACGAGGCGAGGCACCCAGACCGAGTGCAGGAGGAGTATACTAGGGATAGAGGAAAGGACTGTCTGCGCTGTACGCCTTTCTCTTTCCTTTCCATCGAGGACGATACATACATCCCTTCCCCTCTGATGGCCTGCTTGCCGCCTGTATCATCACGACTTCGCGTCTTGTCTACAAACTGCTACTTTGTGCTCTCCATCTACGTATCTTCGCGCACGACTCAGTGCTCAGCTCTCGTACATATGCGTCCTATTTCATTCCTTCTCCACACACGTACATCGCATGCCTAGTGCTCTTCCCTTTAGTATATGCTTCTACTTGACAAATAAATCCCTCTATCCTTCCTCGGACAAACACGATGCAATAGAGAGGGTATCAACAGAGGATCTCGTCAACGAGATGTTGAGCCAGACGGAGCAAGCGAGGGAGCCCGGGGTCTGAGAGAGTTGCGAAGTGAAGGACATTGTGGTTGAAGAAAAGAGCACAGGTTCAGCCTTCGCTTCGCTCCGACATCGGGACATCGTTGTAAAATTTATTACAGCTCTATTCATAGCTATGCGGAAAACGTGAAATTTTTTCCGGTTGTTTGGTTAAGCTTGTCCCGGCGCCTAAATCTTTGTTTGAGGTGTTCTCTCACCCTCCTCGGCCCACTACCGCCTAAATCTGGCTGGGAACTCCATAATACTGGCCTCTGTACATCCCGGACACACATCCGAGGGAATGGAACCTATCGTGACCCAATATACACCGTAAAAGCCGGAAAACCGCACCATCACGCATATTGGTCCTACTTGCGACCATCCGAGCTCTCGAGAGGGTCTCATTTCCCATCAGAAACTCTGTGATACAATTCCACAACTCAAACAATAACTCTAGACATGTTCATGGATGAATACGGGTATTACATTGCATCCACCACATTCACCACGACCGTGCGAGGTCTCCAAACACCAGAAGCAAGCAGTCACCGTCCACTTGGGAGGGGTGAAATGGGACTCAGATGTGCTAGGGTGCATATGTAATGGTTTGGAGGATATACAAGTGAGTTGACTTCGGAACGTGCCCGTTCAAGACCCCATTTTCCTCCATGTTAGAGATTTTGGCCCTCAAATCTGTTCCTGTGTTCCATAGGTGCTGCAGAGTTGATGCAATGCTATACAGTAGTCATCCACACATAATTTACTCAAAATGAAGGGCGGGAGCTCAGTGAAAGTACCAGGAAGTGCGAGATCAGACTCCGTTAGGGGCTAGTAAACAGGTGCAAACAACCGGAAAAAATTTCACGTTTTCCGCATAGCTATGAATAGAGCTGTAACTATCAGGTATTTATGGAAGACAGTTTGTACGCCACCACAGAATAAGCACGGCACAGTAGGTAAAATGAAGGATGGACGGATACTGAAATTATTATGCCCAAATGGAAGGGCTCCATGGCAGCAAGCCGGACAACCACAGATCCGAGAATGGAGGCATTAAGTATCAAGTGGGTGGATGTACCTGCGGATTGGGCTGAGAAATAGGTGCCGGCAGAGTGTTTATAATAACAGCGGTTGAACTCCTGTGGAAACCAAGTTCGGCTTGAATAATATTTCATGAATCACCGGCGGTGAGCGGTGCTGGGGCAAATTTTGCGCACTGTGTAGAAGGGAGTTGTGATGCTGTCCCCAGCAATAAAAAAGAGCCTCGTGCCCGCAAAGAGGATAATTAAATAGATGCAAGTTCACTTATACTGCATGCTTTAATCATGAGAAGCTCAACCATGCCTGGTTGGACGAGAGCAGAGACGGAACCAATAGAGCGGTTTAGCTCATACCTAGTCGGCGATGATATTTCTGGCAGCGGCTTTGGCTGTGGTCCGACGTAGGATCCAATGAGTCGGAAATTTTGTGCCTTGGAATGCTCAGAGCTTGTCCGGTGCAGGTCTGTACATTGGAACCCTGTGTTAAATGTAGAGTAAGTAGAGAACTTGAGGAGAACGAGCTAGGACTGTCTTAGCCACAGGACCCCGACCAGAGGCTCGGGTATTAGACTGGAGATACACCCTGCCCGTGCTGGGAAAACGAGGCCAACCTTGAAGCATCCTATGTAGTGGAATCAAAATCTATAGAAGATTGCAATGCGTACCCAGGTCAGTCGCAATTCAATGCCAATGAGGACCTGTATCGCCCTAACAGACATGGAAATTCTTGGTGAGATGAACGGAATGAGTCCACATTGACCCGGGGACCAGAAAACAATGGCGGCGGACCCCGGATTACAGGGACATAGTCCTCCGATTGATTTGCATCACTCGCAGACCGCTTGAGTCCAAGTGGATAAGTAGAAGAGTGACAATGCACCCTGATCAGAATGAAGATGAATGGGAACTGAAACGTCCGTGAAGTCAAATCATCGGGCCCTGCATCGGCCAATGAAACGGGCTTTCAGGACTGTAAGCAGAAATCGGATTATCGAACGTCCTGAGGTGATTCAAGAGTTATCTCAGATAGTGGAATCAAAAGGTAACAATGAAGAGTCAGACGTACCGCGAAAGGGACGAACGACCACGTCAGCTGGAAGGGGGCGTTGCGTTGTGTAGGAAAACAGCGTGGGTGAGAGTAGGCCATTAATCCAGATAATCACAGAATCAAACCTCCGGGAGTTTTCGGTACTTGAGGAGATACAGTGCGCATGGCGCCCAAGACGAATTTGGCATCTAAAGGGGCCTAAAATTTAAACTCGAGAACCGATGACGAGCTAGTAATAGGAGGAAAGAGTAAAGTCAAACGCTACCGCAAGCCAATATGAGGGGAACAGGAGGCCTGTGGCCACAAACCAAGTTAGCACCAAACAAAGGCTAAAATCGGGCAAGTCAAACGAGTATTGGTAGCCAAACAAGACAGGAATACGGTCAAATATTACCCAGCAGTCAAATTGGGAATAAAGACACGCGTTTTGGGCCACAGGATGGAGTCGATCCTGAGCTCGCAATTTCGTGCATTGCATTCGCGATCGATGTGTCGTGCATAGTGCGGTAAGATAGGTTATTTCATTTCATTGGTACTGCAGACTGTACGCCGTTAACAGGTTATTTTCACTGGGACAGGCACCTTGAATTTCTTTGTACAATGCGAGCCTAGCCCGCGAGTGTTTCGGAGCGAACACTGGCTAGAGAAGCACAGGGTTAGCATGTCAAATCAGTGCCCGCAGTGCTGGAAAAAAGCAATCCTGCACCGGACAAGAATGCGGCGCGCGTTCAATACACGGGGGTTCAAAACTGGCGCCGACATCGACTCGGTGCAGCGATAATGATATGCATGCACGATGTTGTGATGTGACTCTGTCCCGAAACTCGCAGCGCGCGTGTACTGGATTGATCATGCACTGCAGATTGCATGGGCATGGATAATGACAGGGTGGAAGGTGGGCGGTGAGGGCAAGAAAAGGCGAAATGATGGAAATATATATGGATTACGGGGAGCGCAGAGTTCTGAGTCCGGCGCGGCTGAAACCCATGGGGCTACATGAGGACATAAAAGTAGTGCATGGGTGCAAATATAGATGCACAGAGCAGCAGCAGTGGGATGCGCTAGATTCATGAACACCATCGCGCGGGGTCAGCGCTGAGAGGCACTAGCGTGAACGTGGCCAGCGGACACAGCGGCGGGTGGTGCAAATCCAGAGAGTATACTTACTTCACGAGATGAGGAGCTGCACAGATTTCATCAAAGAGTGGGCGACATAGCGAGCCAGCGACGGATTGGAGACGTGATGGAAGAAAACAAAGTGGCTTAACCGGCCATCACTTTGAATAGCCGGCATCCTTCTTGCGCTTTGACTCTCACAACGGCGCACGACTGTTTTGTCTTCAGTGACCTCTCCAATTACTCGTCGCTGCGTCGCTCACTCTCCGACAATTTAACATCTGCCCTTACCAGCCATGCCAGCTCCCGCCATCATGGCATGCGCCCCAGAATCGCGGCAGGTCCTACTCCTCTCTGTTCTCCAAATGCAACCCGGCGCCGAGCCCGCCCAATGATGCACATGAACCAAGTGCGTTGCATCCTCCCTCGCCTTCTTTCCCTTGCTCATCTATCGCATGTCAAATCCCACGGCAAGATCTTGTGCTCCCTCAGGCGCCAAACTTACCTTTCCATCTGCTAGTTATGTGCTCCTACGTCATAACTTGCTCGACGCAGCGGCGCGCAGACACGCTCGGTGTGCTCCCGTGGCTTCCCTATAAAAGCTTTCTTCGTCAAAAAATATGTACAGGAGCAGTTGAACACACAACAGTCTGCATGTGCAACTCAACCAGAATATTTACAGCTTCGTGTTGACATGAACAGTATTAATTTACATGTAGTGCATCGCTGCAACTACCTTATTTTACAGTCTACTCTGTACTCTTAACTCACAACATTGTACTAGGGCAGAGTCTACTCACAATAGACTACTTCTGAAGGTGTACACTACAGAATTCTGCTTCAACACATTTAAACTACATTGTACAACAAACATCTGTACAATCTACATGTCACGGGCACCTAAAGGGGTTTACAGGCAACCCAAGGTTATCTTATCAATTCCCACTTGGGTTGGCTGTGCTACCCACATCAATTCAACCCTTGGGCCATCAATCATCAATCCCACACCCTAAGCTGGGTCATTCTTTCAACCCTTGGGAAACCATCATCAATTTCTCACCCAAATGCAAGGGGTGGCGAAAACCTTAATTCTGGACCATCACTACCCACTGGTGGGAGTTGATCAAGTATCCGGGGTCCTGAGAAATCAGTTTTTACAGTGTTTTCGACTAAGTTTTTGAATATCTCCTTCATTTTCACTGGTTTGACTGGTTTTGAGACATAGAACTTATGTATTTGAGGTCTCTGAATCCGAATATGACAATAGATTTATTAAAGGACGTGGTCTTGGAGGCGCTTTCGCCAGTTGTTTTCCACCTCGCGTAGCTGCCGAGGCACGTGAAGCAACGTAACAATAACGCGTGATATTTGGCTCAGCCGTTGAGGAACAGTAATGGACGCGACCTCGACACAGTTTGGGGGGCTTGGGCTTAAAAATGGCAAGGATGGGTTTGGTACATGTTTGAATGCCTCGGGCCTTTTTTAGGGATTTTTCCGCCGCCATTTGGGGTCTGTAACTAGCCGATAGCTGCCATGCTGTTTGCGTTGATGGATTTTCACCCAGTAAAATTGCGAGGAATATTCTATACATATGCACTCATACATTGCACCACTTCAGTAAGATGTAGGATGGCCATACATGCTTCTAGTCGGGCTTTGCTGGTAAAGTTAATAAAGTGGTTTCCGCATCCAGCCTGCGGATCATCGGACCGACTGATTGCCGACTGGTGGTGGTCGTTCAGGTATCCGGGGTCACGACAACGAGGTTTTGGGTAGTCGTGGTCCAGAAGTTTTGCCTTAGCCACCCCTTGCCCAAATGACAAATGAAACAAGATGTACCCTCGCTTCACAGCCTTCGCTCCAGCAAAGGCAGCCGGATGTCACCACTGACTAAAATTTATAGAAATATATAACCTGCCAGTTCACCAAGGCCAAGGGGCCACCCGGGCCCTCCATCAATGCAGGATGATTGACTCTGGCAGATGGCGCGGATTCACAGGCTCGACAAAACAAGGTCCTCAACCCGGAGTAGACCTTAGAGAGAGGCTCAGAAAATATAACCTGCGAATGGAAGTACTCCAAAT
>JARJLF010002705.1:0-30868 GCA_029378395.1 Mycena leptocephala | reverse complement strand
ACTTTTTCAATTGAAAAGCACCCGGGATCAGCTCTCAAAGATCACTATAGATGTTTGGTGGTAGGTGGAAAACAAGTGAAACCTGACGGAGCCACAACTTCTCCAGACTGATTTGACTGTCCGATATTTTCTCCGACCCTAATAGCTAGATTATTCAGGTCTTCTTGTCTATAGTAGACCAAGATCCTATTTATACAAACGATGACAAAAGATAATAGACTAATAAATAAGATAATGTACAAGCGGCCTTCGCACGGAAGCACGGTTATATTGCCTCTTCAGGCCAACTGACCCCGGCACCGACAATATTCCATGATTCTCTGACAAATTCCACAAATTTTGTGAGGCGGTTCCGACCAGTCCTTGTCCTGAGAGTAAGGAGCACGCAGACCTTCCACACCTTCTTGAAATGTGAATGGAGTGACGAATGAATTGTTCTTTCCCCCCTTGACACCGTTGGGTGTGGATTGGACTAACAAGTAGCCTAGGGGCATTCCGGAGCCATAAACCTCACCAAGTAGGGCGTAGACTTCATAATGCAACAAGTCCAAATCCATAGGCAAAGAAGTGAACAGAGCTGAACCAGAAGAGGGGATCTCGACCTCTCTCACAAATGCCTGGTTCCTCTCATTGATATCTGCCTCAAACAAGAGCTCATTGTTTCTAGTGAATGAAACAAGATCTCCTTTAAATGTGGGGCTAAATTATTTGCACAGATATCAAGGCAATATAAAGGCTAAATTGTTGTCGTATTACCAAAAGTAACCGGGCGCTTGGTTTTATTGGCACATAATGAAGTCTTTTGACATTGCTATGCATAGGACCATCATCTGGGATATGTTTAACCCCTACCTGAACGTTGGACCATGCGCTAGAAGCCTTTATACTCGGTGTAATATTAGATTTATGAAATAACAGCATTTCTGCCTCAGTGATTTTCTGGTTGCGACTCTTTCCCACTTTAAGCCTTCAAAAATTCCAATTGACCTGTAGAAAGGCCCTTGTGAAGTCTCTGAGGTCCATGCCCTGATTCCCGTTAGAACCTGTTGAATCTTTTTGCCCCCAAAAGCCTTGTCAACCCGGCCTTGATCTCGTTCCAGTAGCCTCAAAGGTCCCCCTCATCTGGCTACCCATCCCTCTGGACTCTGGCCTGCAATTACTTAATGTTATTGAACCAACCTGGAGAAATCACACATGCGTGCAAACCCGCATTTATCTTGCTAATCTTGCCTTCTCCACACCAACTAATAAATCAATGTTGGAACCATGCCTTCATTTGGTGCCTTGAATTATGTAAATGCAACTGTTTTATCTGCGTTCTACTGAAGGAATCCTCCGGAGGCGGGAACAACACTCGAGTTGATCAACTCGACATTGCGGTGGAGCCAGCAGTTCCCCGGACTTTCAACCACATCCAATCGAGTTGATTTTATAGTATTTGTTAAGCTGGGCTTGGCTTTTGCTCGTTGGAAGCGTTCTACTGTGGTTTTCAAGTGGCCTGAACTCCCCTCAAGTGAATTCTTCGTGTTGTGTTGAAATCCCCGCCTTCGGCTTGCCCGAATTCCAAATTGCCCACTGTAACCGATGGGAGAACTCATTATGTTGGATTGTGGCCCATGCAAACCGCCTCTACAACCCTACCTTGATCTTTGGCCAAGGTTTATCAACATCGTATTCATCTGATTCTCATCCCGTTGCCTTCATTGACGACTGGAGGACTGGCGCTTTTTTATTTTATTTTGACAACAAAATCATTCAAACCCCGCCTTCATCTTCACTCAAATTTACCTTCATCAGGCTCCCATTGCCTTAATTCCGACATGAACGTTTTGGTAGGCACGAAAATCTAGTACTCACCTTCATGCCGCCATCTGAACCCGGGAACCTGATTTCATTCCCCGCTTTCATCTTGATGCCTTTGTTCTCTCGGAGATTTATTCAATAGGCAAGCGGAGATCAACAGCTCCACATTTCGACAGCACTGCTAGACATTGTTTATCACAGAAACAGTCTGAGATCACAGGTCAATCAATATGAAGTATTTTTCGCAAGTTTCTTTCTATCACTAATTGCAAATGAATTAGCCCGAATTATCTAGCATAGTTTCATCCAAATCCATGAAGAACTGACCGAGATCTGGGGAATTCTTTGAAAACATCCCAAACAGGAAAATTTTCATTCGCGTCTTCGGTACTGCAATTAGCTGTAAATAGGACATCATAGGAGATCAGCACCATCTAAAAAGCAGGATTTTCCAGCAGATGCGCCGCAGATTGGTGCACCCGCTAGAGCATCTCATTTGAATTTTGAATGACTATGCACCGCCTTGGATTCTATAAATGACAATTCCATGTCAAATTTCCGGTCTCACTCTCTGGGAAGTCATAAGTCTCTCGTAGACAGACATTTCAACAAATTAGGGTCGTACCTCGCTTGTTGAATTGTTGAAGAGGATGTGGTCTGATCGTGTAGTTGGCTCGACCCCCGAGTGAGCCCCAAACCCTATAGCACATGGATTTGACGTGGATCCACCTATTGCATAGATCCGATATCAAGGGGTATCTATAGCTCCTCACAAGTGATCTCAACTATAACAAGGCGGATGCTAAGAAAATAGGTCCTTTTTCTTGGGATGGGAAATTCAAGATTCAACGACCACTTCTTAGTGAGTGTTACAGTTTTACGACTCATATGTAATGCATAGGGTCCGTGGACCTCAATCCCTATGAACTATGAAGCATTATGGGATGCTCATACTGTGGTATTATCATTCGGTGGACCCCCCGATGCTATGCATTATGACCATTATGCATTACCAGGTTATGCATCATGATCAATTCAACGGTAGGGCGACGGCGCAGCTACACTTCTCAAAGGGACTGGTAAAAATGACGCGCGACGGCGCGCACTGACGCGCACTGCCGCGGCACTGACCCGGCGTGACGCGGCAATTGGCGCGGAGGCTCTAATTTCTCAACAAATGCTCCCTACGGCCCGGGTCGAATGCGCGCAGCGTTTCCTAGTCTAGATACATTGCTTGGGGCAAAAAAACCTCACACCAATTTTTGGTCAGTCAAGGTAAGACTCGAGGAGGAACCTAGTCTCTTATAAACAGACGCTACAAAAAGATGGGTGCTCGTACCTCGCATGTTGTAGTCTGTCGAAAAGGGTGATGCGGCGATCGCTGGCCGCGTTATTATGTAATCTCGAAATTCGCGGTGTTCGAAACACGTACCGCTTGGCGTTTTTCGACAATTTGATGTAATATTGACGTGTAGCACCCTTACTGAACCATGTTCTCCAGCAAAACTTTGTCACGAACGGTTGAGTGAAAGTCCAGAACGCTCAACTCGAAAATTGATACGCCATCACCGGGCCGACATCCGGATGTAGGGGAATACCGATTGCAGAGAAAATGAAGGAGATAAAATATTCTGAACCAGCAGACGCCTCTAAAATCTGCTTTTAAATACATCTGTTCTTTTGAATTAAGTGGATTGAGCACCTGGGAGAGCTGAGAGGCCGTGAGAACATAATTGAAACTCCGATGATTATATAATAACGCGGCCACCGATACACGGTGGCGCGGTTAACAACAGACTAGGAGGAACCTCATATTTCTGGTCAATCTCTTCAAATAATATCTGTTGTTGATTCAGAAAGAACACCAATTACTGAGTGCTTTATTGCCTGCTCTTGGAGTTCATCCAATCTGGCCGGCCGCAAACTATTTGGTCTCCCACGGTTAACCAAGTCATACCTACCGAGGCCGACATCTATTACACTCATCTCCGGCTTTGAAGGGAGAGGTGGAAGATATTTCTATCGCCCATATTCTACGACCTCGACTCAAGACTACCAGTTTGATCTCCCAGGTGAACAACTCACCATCAGAAGACCCACTTGTGATGCACATTTCCATGTCAATCTGCAACAGTTCAGGTAAGAACATGTTCATGGGCCTACCTGCCACATGGAGTGGGCTCTAAATGTCCCAATTTCTTTGCACTGGAAGCGCACTCTCAATCGTGGATGCAACGTCATTAATCCCAGTTCATACACATAAACTATTCGTATCTCGATGAATTTTAGCATTTGGTGTGCGGGTTTTACTACCAGTTCACGGCCTACCGAGTGAGGATTGTATTTCAAATCTTTGTCCAACCTTTCTCGTCAGTTTTTGATCCTGTCCTCCAACAGACCCGACATCATGGATACGCAGTAGATTTATCTCACTAGAAATGGAGCTAATGATGGTCACTATTAGTGCCCCATAATCCTGAACCTACTGAAAAGCATGGCACTAGGCTGAAGTACAGCATGTTTTCCAGCGTGGAGTCCCCGCAATTTACCCACTCTCAAGGAGCAAATGGTCGTGACGACTGTCGTGTCGCGCATCCCATTGCATAGAGCTTTTCTGGTACTCATGACGGTACGGAGGCCGGAGCCGTCGAAACAGCAGTCATTTCTTACGGGCGGCATGCAGCCCTAAGTAAAATCTCCTGTGTCTGGGGATATCTTTCAGTGGTGCAGTTCGACTATTTTGGGTAGTGATTCCCATACACTCTAGCGATTTCAGCGCATGGCAGAAGCACGTTCACCATTGATTCAACAATTTATGTATCATACATCATCCAGGTACCCGGTGACAGCGCCCACTGTGTTTGGCCTCAAGCCCCACCCACCAAAGTGCTAAAACCCCGGGAATGAAGGTAGTTGAATGTTGAATTACATAAAGAATCGGAAGCATTTCTGCGTCGATCCAGAGTAAGACCCCAAGGCCCATGCAATGGTACAAGACAATTTGTTTTCACCACAAGATTCATAGTGAAGAGTTTCTTCGACTTCGGTGCAGGAATCTGAGCCTCGAAGGACCGGGAACATACCGGTGACGTGCAGACATCCATAACCGCAGCAGAACAATTATTCAACTTGGTCTAATGATAAACAGGACTTACAGTTAACACGACAGTGACGTGGCATTGAAACGGACTGACGCGGCGTTGACGCGCACCGGCGCGGCATTGACGCGCACCGGCGCGGCATTGACGCGCACTGACGCTGCATTGACCTGACGCTGCATTGACGCCGGTATTAACGAGAATCGAAAATGAAAACCAGGACCCATCAGGCCGTAGGCTGGCCACCAGGCCTGGAAATCAGCATCGAGACAGTTGATGAAATATTCGTTGTGGACATCGGCACAGTCTGGCAAAGATAAACCGTTTGGGAGAGATATTTGAGGATGGGATTAGGAAAATTGTGCGCAATGTCCGGATAATATGTGCTCCATGATTAGGGAACGTAGGGAGTCAATTGTAGCTTTTTCCGGAACTTGAATACGATGCAGGGCAGCGATTGACAGCAGAACAGGTTTTTTGTGACTCTCGAAGGAGTTGAAAAAGTCGGCCATGGACGCAGAAGAGCGGAACTCAGCACCTGCTGCGCTGATTGTTTTGCTATGTTTCCTTATTGCCGCTCGCAACTTGAAACGAACATTACGAACACCAGATACAGGTCTATTGCACTGCTTTTCAGAATGCCTGCCATTTGAAATTGATTGCATCTCTATTGCGTCAGGTCATGCTTTTCAAAATGGCAGCCATTTGAATGCACCTCTATTGCATCAGGTCATACTTTTCAAAATGCCAGCCATTTGAAATTGAATGCATCTCTATTGCGTCACGTCATACTTTTCAAAATGCCAGCCATTTGAATACACTTCTATTGCATCAGGTCATGCTTTTCAAAATGCCTGCCTCATTGCGCTGCACTGCATCACCATTCTTATCGCTGAGACCCCAGGACTGGTGCCCCACCAACAGTACATCAATCTCCGTGTTCGTATTAAGCATGCAAAGTACTGATTGCCCGATCTTGTGTCTATTGGGAATTAATAATGCAGCTCGGCCTTCGGGCATCTGACCGATAATATTAGTAATACAGACAGTTCAAGTAGATACACGTAGAATATTCTAGATACATATTTTGTAGTATATAAGCTGGCAGTACAATCCTGCTAGAGCATCTGTTTGCTCTAAAGCAGTCTTCTAACCAACAGTGCTATTGCAAACCTACTCTACTCTTCATCTAATCTCACCCTCCCCGCTTTTACTCCAACAGTGTCGGAGTTTGAAATTAGCGGTGCGTTACCGACCACCAATGAGAGTTGCATAACAATTGTATTGCGCCCCGTGGCAGAGCCCACTGCCATTCCGCATTCGTTGTAGTGCCGGCGTGGGGCGGCGATTAAGTGACCCATGCCAAATGGCAATGCTAACTAGTTTTGAATGCCAAGATCGCTTCGCACTTCCGACCATGTCCTTTGTTGTTGGATTCAAGAGTCCAGAACGGTGGAAACGAAGATGCTGTCCGAAGTGTATGACACATCGATCGTTCCCCCATGATGTGATCACTTTGGAGTTTGCATAATTATCAAACTGCCAAATGCCGAGCACTCAATCGCCGCCGATGCCTCAATTCTAGGGCTTGGGAGTCAGGCCGTGGTTGGGCATGCCTCCTCTTCATGTTAGCAGACTTTGGACCTCTCCGAGGAAAGCGCCAGGCAGTTCTCCGTACTACATTTCATGATCAGAACATGTTGCCAACACTATCTTGTTTCCCTTAATATTAATCTGTCCAGGGCTTCTCCGACCCTACTCAACATAACAGCGCCAGCATCAGCATGTGATACATCTGCTCATCGTGATGCCAGCGACCTGTGCAGGTGTCTATTGTGTCAGGTCATGCTTTTCAAAATGGCAGCCATTTGACTGCACCTCTATTGCACCAGGTCATGCTTTTTAAAATGCTGGCCCTTTGAATGCACCTCTATTGCGTCAGGTCATGCTTTTCAAAATGGCAGCCATTTGAATGCACCTCTATTGCACCAGGTCATGCTTTTCAAAATGGCAGCCATTTGAATGCACCTCTATTGCGCCAGGTCACACTTTTCAAAATGCCAGTCATTTGAATGCAGCTCTATTGTGTCAGGTCATGCTTTTCAAAATGCCAACCCTTTGAATGCACCTCTATTGCGTCAGGTGATGCTTTTCAAAATGCCAGCCCTTTGAAAGCACCTCCATTGCGCCAGGTCATGCTTTTCAAAATGCCTGCCATTTGAATGCACGTCTATCGCATCAGGTCACGCTTTTCAAAATGCCCGCCCTTTGAATGCACCTCCATTGTGTTAGGTCATGCTTTTCAAAATGGCAGCCCTTTGAATGCACTTCTATTGCACAAGGTCACGCTTTTCAAAATGCCCTCCATTTGAATGCACCTCTATTGTGTCAGGTCATGCTTTTCAAAATGCCTGCCATTTGCATGCACCTCTATTACATCAGGTCATGCTTTTCAAAATGGAAGCCATTTGAAATTGAATGCAGATCTATTGCATCAGGTCACGCTTTCAAAATGCCTGCCATTTGAATGCACCTCTATTGTGCCAGGTCATGCTTTTCAACATGGCAGCCATTTGAATACAGCTCTATTGTGTCAGGTCATGCTTTTCAAAATGCCTGCCATTTGAATGCACCTCTATTGTGTCAGGTCATCCTTTTCAAAAATGGCAGCCATTTGAATGCAGCTCTATTGTGTCAGGCCATACTTTTCAAAATTTCAGCCATTTGAATGCACCTGTATTGCGTCGGGTCATGCTTTTCAAAATGCTCGCCATTTGAATGCACCTCTATTGCACCAGGTCAACACATTCAAATGGCTGACATTTTGAAAAGCATGACCTGACACACTAGAGGTGCGTTCAAATGGCGGGCATTTTGAAAAGCATGACCCGACGCAATATAGGTGCATTCAAATGGCTGGAATTTTGAAAAGCGTGACCTGGCGCAATAGAGGTGCATTCAAAGGGCTGCCATTTTGAAAACCATGACCTGGCCCAAAAAGCATGACACAATAGAGCTGCATTCAAATGGCTGGCATTTTGAAAAGCGTGACCTGATGCAATAGAGGTGCATTCAAAGGGCAGGCATTTTGACAAGCATGACCTGGTGCAATAGAGGTGCATTCAAGCGAGCATTTTGAAAAGAGTTACCTGACGCAATAGATGTGCATTCAAATGGCAGGCATATTGAAAAGCATGACCTGACACAATAGAGGTGCATTCAAATGGCAGGCATTTTGAAAAGCATGACCTGGCACACTAGATGTGCATTCAAATGGTGGGCATTTTGAAAAGCATGACCTGGTGCAATAGAGGTGCATTCAACGGGCTGCCATTTTGAAAAGCATGAGCTGACACAATAGAGGTGCGTTCAAATGGCGGGCATTTTGAAAAGCATGTTGCCTTTCTGTGGGTTCAACGACTGTGTGTCTACCCAACCACAGAATAGAGTTCTGTTTTGCTAGTTGATGTGTCTGCCATGCTATTATATGCTACTGAGCTATACACTGAGTCTAGAACAATGTTGAGGTATTCACTTATGTTCGCGAACACTTACGTTCAAATAATATGAGCATGAGGTTTCATGTGTTCGCGTAGACCCCTGAACAATTGCCAGTGGTAGGTCTGGTTGACTCGAAGGAGTGAAGCAAAGAGCCATTTTGCCTTGCGATCTTCGTAGCATGGACCAATGCCTCAGTTTTCGGTGTACAGAAAAATACTGTAGATTTATCCTGCCTACTGAACTGTCCAATTCTTTATGCTGGGTATCAAGGCGAGTGTTTCTGTCATTTAATCTTCACTGTGGCTTGCTGCCTTAGTCGAGTGCCATATCTTCTGACTGTAATTGTTAAACATCTGTAGTAGGTGCAGTAAAGGATTCAGTGTGATGAAAACTAGCACTAATCCGAATACAGGTATCAGAATGCATGGGGACCAACTACTTTCTACTCTTATCTCCTTGGCGGATGTTATGGCGGATGCGGCGGATGCGCGTCCAGAGACATCCGCCACCTCTGCCAAGAACTGTTTTCGGACATTGCCGCCGCAGAATGAGTCTGATACAATCTGTTCAATGGCTAGAGTAACGAAAATATACCACATTCATTGAATTGAGATGCCAGACACGACATTTAACCGCCCACAGCAGTTGGATACTGAACTTGGATGATTCCCCCCGTGTTTCTTCCCGAAATCTTTGCTTGAAATACGAAGACAATGATGTGCTAGTGGTCCAATCCACACTACAGAGGTGGTAGAAGACATATGAAGACATTTGAGGCTCAAAGGTTTATTCAAAATCTAGAATATGGATGGTTCTCTAAATTACCTCGAGTTCAACACTAAAACTCAGTTCAACTTAGCTTGTAGTCTTGCACCGTACTTTGCGCGTCCGAAACATTGAAGGAGGATGGGATTTTTCGGTAAATTCTTCACGGGGCGATGTAAGGCATTCATTTGAGGTTGGGGCCACAATATTCTGTTGAGTACTGCCTGCGTAGTAAATGTTTTGCAGTAGGACCATGTTTATTCGGCTTCTGATTGGCTGATCAATCTTCGGCCCGAGATTTCGCACGGTTGGATTCTGCAACCTTTCTGCTGCAATGGGATCCGTTTGAAGTCATGAAAGGGTTAAGCAGGTAAATCTGAACAGTTTTCGATCACCACAATGTCTCTTGGGTTGTTTGAGGCTTGGCGGTCAACACCGGTGGCGGCGGATGCATCTGTCCGCATCCGCCAATGCATCCGCCGCTGCATTCCCGGGACATTCGCCGTGTGCCAGCCTCAGACCATTCAACTACAGCATATATCAAACATGCACAGGCGGTCACTTACATATATGAAGGCCGTATGTGCTGCCAAAAATATGAAGATGAGAACAGTACTTCAATTCAATCAACTGCGCAGTGTTGAATGACGAACAAGAAATACCGGATGTGAGATAAAGGTAAGCAACAGGCAGTACAGAAGCAAGGAATCTGTGGTGGGATAGCCCAATGTCAAGTGACAGACGCTGGCGGATGTTGGCTGCTATGTTCTAAGAGTCAAGAACACAAAATTGAATGTTGAATGGAAGGATTTAATGGAAAATAGTTCAATCCTAAAATGGAGTTGACCATAGAAAACAAAGGCAAACCTGCAATCGAGCGGCGATTGCATCCGCCGGCGTCCGCTGCTCTGTTAAATTGGATGGTCAAATCCTAGCTGGGGGAGAAATGGGAAATACAGGCCGGCTGCTCTAAGTGCCTGAGCACAACAAAAACAGTCAAATAGAACACAAATTAAACCGAATGGAGGATGAATGTAACACCTCAAATTAAGCACCTGAACAAGAAATACAAGGTAGGAAAGCCTCAAAGCGAGTGGCAGATGTCCGCCACTATGTTTCAATAGTCAAAATCTAATCAAAATGGAAAGGGAAGATAGAATTATTTGAACTGACCAGACTACAGGATCGGCGGAAGCCAGGACAACTCACGGAGTCGAACGGCGCAGTGCCTGCAGTCCATACTGACCCAGAGTCTAGGCCCCCTACATATGATTAATCCCTAGAGTTCAGGGGCCCCCGAAATCCGCCGGATTCTCGGCCAAGGCCTAGACAGTAGGGCTATAATTATTTTTTTTTGGCAGGAGAATAATATTTTTGTCCACGGAACAAAAATCTACAAATGTAATCAGTGTGGTACAACAATGGCCTGCGATCGTTGCGGCCCTGGAATCTAAATGACGGATGGAGGAATGAATTATTAAGACATCGAAACATGTGTGTGTGAACAAAAAAAAAACCCACTCCTACCAGGATCCAGAGCGTGTCTAATTCAAACTTGTGGGGTCAGAACTGCCCAAATACAGAAAATAATACACAACTTGAGTCGCCGGTGGTTAAATTTTCTGTGGGTCTCTCAGAGCACTCATTCCATGCCCGCGAACTTGATTCCACTGAGAAAGCCGTACCCATTCCACTTCTGAACGAGGACAAAACAAATACTCTTGTGGAGTCAGAACTGCCCAAATACGGAAAAACATTACACAACTTGATCCTTCGGTGGTTAGATTTTCTGGGGGTCTCTCAGAGCACTCATTTCATGCCCAAGAACTTTCTTCCACCAGGAAATCCGTACCCATTCCACTTCTGAACGATGACAAATCAAAATACTCTTGTTGAGTCAGAAGGGTCCACCTACAGAAAATATTACAACTTGATCCGTGCGTCCATTTTTTTCCTGAGATGCATGAAGTGTACTGGTGCGATGCGCTCTGTGATAAAGATGCTTACAATTTTCGGTAAGTCTCCGTTCATGCGCCTCGAACCGCGTCTGCGGGCTCGTCCAATATTTGGCCCTAGTTCAAGACTAACCGTGCAGTGCGAGTCTGGGCAAATGCCACAAATGTGCGTGCAGACCTAGTTGCTCTACTCCAAGGCAGAATTCGGTCTATACTTCTTGCATAGCGCTGCGCAAAGCACAGTTCGAGCTGGTGCGCAGCGGGAGGCCGGTGTACCATTTCGACCGTAAATTCAGCCGTTGTGACCTATGATCACTTAGATTCGACTTTCATTTCATTCAAGCGAAGCTGAGACGTGTGACCTATGTTTTTATCATTCAACTTGATTCAACTTCAACTACTGAACTGCTTCAATTTGCCCAGACACACTGTGGTTTGACCAGAAATCTAGATTCTGGATGGATTTAGGCAATATTTAAGACCAGAGTTCATGACAGGAAGTTGAGAAGATGCTCGGGAAAAAAAATTTGAATTTTGGTGTCTGGCAGAGGCAAAAATGTCACCTAGTTCAGACCTCTCAGTAATCTGTGACCAAAATTAAATAGATTCAATTCAACCTCCGTTGTGACCTGAGGCCTGGATCTACGGTCGAAATAGTGCAGTATCTATATTACAATCGAACACCTTTGACTCAAGTCAAACTTGATCCGAGTCTTCCCGAGCTCCAGCAGATGTCAATCCGCTCCATGGCCCCACCAAACTGTTCGTTTTCTATTTATAACTGCAGAGATGTTGAAGGTCCCCGTCCTCCCAGATCTCTGTCTTGGTTAGTCTGCATCCGTGGCAAATACTCATCCAATTAATTATGAACGGCTGCACTTGCATGCTATATGAGAGTTTTTTTACAGATAGACACTTTCAATTTTCGAGCAACGTTTGGCCCGAGCAGATTGTGGAGCTCTTGAGTCCCAGACGTCAGGCTCTACCGAGGGCTTTCGGTGTCTATTTTCTCCTACCCATTTGCTAGAGGAAAACCACAGTTACCATATAAAGTTTGTTTGAACAAAGTTACTCTCGAGCGATGATCCGGTTCGAACACTGATTGGTTCAAACAAACATTCAAACAATGTTCATCAGCCGTGCTGCCCAAAAAACCTCCACCTACCAGACTCGAACCAGTGACCTCAAGGAAATACCACAAGTGGACAAAGAGCCAACCACTTCACCACACAACCATTACTGGCAGGGTCAATTTTTGATCCCTGATCAGAGTCCTGCTTTGCTTGTGCAACTAATCCTCAGTCAATCCAAGTACAAAATCGGCTGTAAAAGGGGACAGACTGAACATGGTACAAGGACAAATGAATGGCCATGGTACACGGTGAGCAGTCTCCTACCCAGCCTCGGTTGCGGGGTTGGGGAGGACACAGTAGCGGTATTTTAGAGCGAGATCTGTGTAGAGTAATACAAGAAGACAAATCCATGATGGCCCATCAATCCATCAGTTCTAGAACCCACTTCAAACTCCGAACTCTATGCCCCAACCTCTCCACGGAGGTTGGCATTTAACAGGCGTAAACAACATAGCTACCCTCGCCATCAGCTCCCGCATTCGGTCTCCCGCATGCCGACATAGACTTCACGCACCCAGGTCAACCGGGTGGCCGCAGTTCTTGCCCAGGAAGGTGTCCCATGCGGACTTTGCCATTACGTCCTCGTCTCGTTACTTGAAACTCTAGAACAAGAAGACTGCAACCATAAAAATCTATAAAAGCCCACAAATGGATTATACACCGGAAATTTGATGTCCGTTCACCAACTAGGAAACTCCGACTTCATCGGCAGAGACCTTTCTTGAAAGGTAGACCACCGGTGTCCTTCAACGCAAGCCAGTAAGATGCTGTAAACATCATAAGGGGATTGGTTTACACACGGTTGGACGCTATTGTCGAGGTCCGATTATTCGCAGCCGGGCTGCGCGAGACTTTATCTTCCCTTTTTTCTTGAGTACATCACCTTGTTCTTTTCCAGGCAACGCTTTTGTCCACCAGCCCCCTATCGGACCTGCCTAGACGTGTATCCCAGTCTATTTCCATCGCTTTCCTTCCTTCCTTCTCAGCCGTACCGTTCCCTTATACACATCTCTTTTGGGGCTCTGGGCTCGGAGCCAGGAGTTGCCGTCTCGCTACTCCCTTGCTCCTCATGAGTACGCCGACTGACATTTTATTAGGAATTTGTGTTATCCCTAGGGTGTTTCATCAGAGCGTCCCTGCATTCTCTGGAACTCCTCCAAGATATCCGTCAAGACTAAATTCCATTCAACACAGCCACTAAATAGATAATGTTTTTCTCGAGGTGACAAGTAAAAATCGAGATGAAAAAATCCCCGCTTCGAGGATTGAAAAACGAATATTATGTAAACATAAATATTGGTAATTCGTAACTCCCATCAACCATGGCAAACAGTTTTTCTCTGCAAGTCTATGACCATGCGAGGCTTGCCATTGCGATAAACAATCCCTACGTTCCGACCCCCCCTAAACATAGACTGTGTTTAGGTCCACTAGACATAGCTAAACATAGCTAAACAGATATCTCTGTTTGGCCGACTAGACTCAATCTGTTGAGATCTGCGAGAGTCTGTTTAGATCTGTCCAGGTCTGTAGAGGTCAGTCTGAGTCTGCCCAGATCTTTCCAGGTCTCTTTAGCCATCTGTACAGAGCCATACATACCGGAGTATCACCTGTGGCCTGGTAGAAATCCGGGTCCTTTTAATATTTTCTATGGTCTTGGGTCAGAGAGAATGTCGATGAAAATATCGCACGAAAAGGTGTCCCTGAGCCTCGTTACACCGCGGCGACTCGGCAAACCTGAAAGTTGATTGACATCGCCTAAAGCCGATTGTTCTAAACTTAGCCATTGATCCAAGGGTGACTCAGAGCGGGAAGACACCAATAATAAGGATCCTTTGTAAGTTGTTATCCCGTGCAATGACTGAGGATCCCAGGATTATGGAGGTCTATTTGGGTCAGCGCAGGCGCCACGCTCAGCTATGCTGATCGACGCGAAACTAAACATAGGTAACCTAGTTACGGCGAATTACGGGCAAACATAGGGGGCGATTACCTACACAGAGGGCTGTGTTTGGCAGCTAAACATGGCCTGTTGGGTACCAAGACAGACCCAATTACTGCCAAACATACCTAGCCTGACCTCTGTTTAGGCGACGTCGGAACGTAGTGAATGAGAACTGGAGCGGCCCAGAGACTCTTTAATGGCTCAATTACTTCCAATTTAATCCACGAGTCCATCTGCTTGTCTCCCACATTGAGCAAGAGGGCAATAACGGAGGCCATGATCTAAAATATACTGTCTCAGCCGCACCACGTCAGAGTGAAACGACTGTAAATTTCTGTGCCTAAAATATACGCAAGTAGTAAGTACAGGTAGTGTAAAGTAGGATAGAAAAACATACCTCAGCCGCACCAGGTAAGGTATGTATTAAACGGTGTCTAAACTCTTGGAATCACTCATATTTCATTGCCAGATTTTGTTTGAAGTAGTTCGGTCCAAAAATAGACCGAAACGACCTCGTGCAGAACTTTCCGTCGCCACTGTACACTTAGTGATGTGAAGAAAATGATTGACCGATCGGTCCTTTGATTATAGCTCAACAATGGCGGCATATTTTTGTACCATGGGCCCTCAGTAGGTCTGGACACAAGTGAACAAGTTGCCGAAATACATTAGGTCGTGCCCGGAGTGGTCGACTGAAATACATTCAATGTAGTAGTTGAGTGGGATAAATCACTCTCTCTTTGAACCCAAATAAAAGGTTAAGTAGTGTGCATGAAGTACAATCCAAAATTATGCAAGACTACATTCGGTGGACGTGTGGTTCGAAAGCTCATGTGTTCGGACATTGCATAAATAATATCAACGAATGGATTGAAATTCAGTGGTCCATCAATGTAATAGGCTGGCCACGACGCGTCAAGTCGCGTCAATGTACAGCACATGCGACTTCCTAAAACGGTGCTTACATAATAACCCTGGACGCCTACTATGATGGCGTGGTAACCAAAGGACTAGTTTTTGACCTGTTTTGAACGTAGATTACACTTCCAAACCTGGGATTCCCGGCGAAACCTAGTCTCTCCTAGATAGGCACTCTATAGCGCTCGTGCCTCATATAGGCCAAACATACCTCTGGAGTGCGCGAGATGACACTGCCTCCGAACTTGGAGAGCATCTACAGACTGCGATCTGCTTAAACAAATCCGAGACCTAGAATCCGGTGTGTATGCTCCAATTCACTGAGCCGCACAAAAAAATTCCGGATTGCGGCGAGCTGTACGCCTTCACCAGTGCAGTGCACATCCCGTCGTGCATTGGGTTGCTGCAATTGCCTTTCAGGTGTGACGGCTCTATCAAGCCTCGCTAGGTACAGTGGCGGCAAAGAATAATCAGTGCGGTCGTCTAGGCTCAACTCTTGGTCAAATCACTTCAAATGACGTGGATTATGAACCTTTAGGGGAGCTTTTCCTATCCAAAGGCCAATCGTAAAAGAATTTTTGCTGGCGGCAGAATTGCACAGATGGCACAGTACATATGAACCACTGACCAGGGAGGAATTGTTGAATGATTCAATTCTAGGCTGACAAGATATTACCCGAAGTCCTGCAACCACTCTATCAAGGGAGAATCTAATGGGAAACCCGGGTTCTCAGAGAAACCCTTACCAAATTTAGCCGTTATCGAGTGCCCGGCCTTCTTGAGCCCCACTCTCCGGCGGTTGTTCCCGAGGACATTTTCCCCCCAAAACAGTATAACTGGGTCGGGAAAGTGTGCTTTTTGGATCTGTATCAGCTACATACATTCTGGGTTTAGAGGCTGAAAGTATTCATTTTGATTCATGTACTCACTTATGGGGTATTAATGACCTCTGATGGCGCCACAGAGGTACACACAATTTCGTTCGAAGGTCCCAGAATATTTGAGAAAAGCAACCACTCGTGGGAAAACTTTCGAGGACCATTTTTAGGCTCCTTTCGACGCCCTGGATCTGAATCTTGTCTGAATCTGAGCTTAGATTTATCCAAAAAGGCTCGGGCCTTCTCAAGAATCGCGGCCAAAAGTATCTAAGGTCCAAAATAATATGAGAGAGCTATTTTGTATACCTGACCTCAAGGTTCAGCTCCCGCCTCGTAGAGGCATAATCCACGTCATTTCATCGTCTTTCCCTTGCAAATACGCAAATGCATCTATATAACAAAAGACGTGGGTGTCTAGAGACAAACGTCAAAGTGGAGCAAGGTGGAGTAGGCGATGCCATCCGGTTCTTCCCGGGGTCTGATGTCGGATCCCGGCACCTGGCTCCACTGCGATGTCAAGATCATGACTTTCTTGATGCCAAGGTCCTGGTTTCTCAACTTGAACCTCAAAACACCGATGAAGGCCAATGAAATAAAAGCCAGATGGATGAAGGCTTAATAAACACAAGGCGACGTCTTCCGACAACACAAGACAAAAGTGGCGCCGGTGGGAGCCGATGTCATCTGCTCCACAGTTTCTTCCCTTCGCACACGGAGCCCGGCTCTCCACAGTCGGTCCCAATGCTGAATTCTGGCCCTTCCGATGGGCCGCCGGTGAAGAAATACACTGAGGAGCTCATTAGGGTAGAGTATTCTGAATACTTTTGCGGTCAAAGAATCTGTATTGGAAAAGCCGTCGTCTGACAAAAGTGGAGCCAGGTGGATCCGGAGCGTCGATGTCATCCACTCCACAGTTTGTTCTAACGTTGAATTCCTGCCTTCAGCCCCACTGCGATGTCGAGATGTTTGTTTCTCGGCTTATTCAGGCCAGATGGCGAAATGTTTCGCGGGTGCCGGTGAATAAAATAAAATAATCCGTGGGTGAAGGCAGCTTGAACAAGATGAAGATGGGGAAAGGGACACGAGTAAAATGAGATGCGAAGGTGGACAAAATTGAAATTGAAATAACGATTAGGCAGCAGGATGTGAAAACCGGGCAAGATGAAGGCTTGAAATATGAAGGGCGATTAGAAGGATGAAGGTCACATTTGAGGAGCGGCAATTGGGGAGCTCGATGAAGGCCGGGGCGAGATGAAGGGACGAGTTTTGTAATGAAAACAAACTCATGAATTTTTCTGTTCAGGTATGCAAGGA
Source organism: Mycena leptocephala (assembly GCA_029378395.1). Classification (NCBI taxonomy): domain Eukaryota; kingdom Fungi; phylum Basidiomycota; class Agaricomycetes; order Agaricales; family Mycenaceae; genus Mycena; species Mycena leptocephala. Next base: position 13,558 of record JARJLF010002705.1, on the reverse strand, counting down.
ATCTTGGATTTTGTGTTTGAATCCGGTGGGAAATTGGCTAGATATTGTCGCTGTTGAGATGGGATCCACATTTTCCTTTTTTATTGTACCAGCAGTTACCCGTGTCTTCGCCACGGACGTCACAATTTCCGAGCAGTAACACATATGAAGGCCTGCCTTACGGGGCATGATGAAGGTGACAAATCTCTGGGATTATCACTGGAATTCACTGGGATTGGAAGCCAGCGGAGGGCCTCACGGATTTTTGGAATTATCCCGAGAAAGATGAAGGCGTGTTATTTGGGGATGAGAATAGGGAGCATCATGAAGTCGGATGAAGGCGCCATTTGAAAGATGAAGACGGATGAAGGCGGGGTTTTATTTTGGAGTGCAGATTCTAGAGCAGAATTCAGGCAGGAATTTTTGGCGGAAGTGAGCAACAGGAGGCGGAGTTTTCGAATGATCACAAGCGGTTGTGGAGCGGCCCAGCATCCTGTGATTACCAGAGCGCTCATGTTGTGTAAGCCATCGAATAAAAATGGACCCATGACCAGGGTCTATTTAACCAAGAAGGGAAGTAGGGTGTCTGGGTTAAGGCAGAGTTTACAGAGGGAGACTTGAATCACCACCAAATGGGGACGGGAAATGTGGGAGAAATGGGAGATTTGGGACGCCAAACAATGACAAATACCGGGTAAGGAATTTTCTCATCCACTTGCCTGCCTGTTACTGTACCTATAACAATTGTAGCGCGCTTTGCGGCAGAGCCCACTAACTTTGGGGGTTGTATAGCATTTTTCAATTTACAAACTTCTACCTGTTTGCATGCAGAGCTGTGGATCAGGCAATTCAAACTCAGATACAACGATATTAAAACAAAATTTCTTAATCAGAAGACACCATAGCCAGGAGCCCTGAAAAATCGTGTCCTCTAATGGGATTAATTTGACTGAAGGTGTTCTACATTGACTTATTAGTGTAAGCGGAACCCCCTATTTTTTCAGCTGCCAACCCATGATTTAAAAGTCCGACAATTCCGATCCCATACAGTAGACAGTGTCTCAAAATCTCATCTTCCCTGTACTCTATGTCAAAAAAAATTATATTCGAAGCTGTGGCTGTAATAGTATATACTCGGTCGCAGAGGACTAATAAATAATAAATCAGCAACCGAACGAATTGGACTTAGCCAAGCAGCGACTCACCTGCACAAAATAATTTATGGGGGTCTTAAAATTCACTCTTGGAAGATCCCCCACGTGGACGACAAAACCAGGTTATAGACAGTTCGGGACACTTGGGATCCAAGTATTCTTGGAGTGTGTGCAGAAGCATCTGCTGGAGGAGGAGGCAGAAGGCCCGGGAGGTATGGCAGCTATATTCGGTGAAGGCCACATTTGCCGTTACCTATGTGTGGAGCAAGTAGGGACCTAATCACCTCAAGGGAGCATCCAGAGACGTCAATTCCATCTAGAGTCGCCAGAGATGTTAAGGCAGGCTTCGGCAGGCGCTCAAAATTATCAAGGACTTCATGAAGTGGGTTAGATATATTGTGACTTCGAACGAGCTCAGAACGTCTGGCTGCAAGGACCGACATAATGTCGGTGTTGGAGCATCCAAGAGTCCTTGCAAGAGCAGCCAATTTTGCTTCAGGAAGGGATACAGACAATAAAATGCTGTGGGCAGCATGGCTCATGTGGTGTGGTGAAGTCGAATTGCGAACCTGACACTATGCATCCAATATGAGAGAGTGCTGGCAATCCATTGGGCAATCTGGTAGTGCACATGCCGAAGAGTAAATGATAGCTGAGCACCTGTCTTGCCTGAGCAGTACTTAACCCGTTAGAAGATATTCCATGATAGCCCAAATGAGGGATCACTGGAAATGACATTGCAGAGAGGATTGTTGGATGTGAATAATACATCGAAACCAGACGACGATGCAAAAGGAGAAATCGGTCCGTTCGAGATTCTAGACGTCGAAGTAGATGCACTCCCGGAAGTTGAAAATCGAAGACCCAGTCATGTGGGATGAGCTTGGGAACAGTGATGATGAAAAAGTGCTTGAGGTACCAGGAGAAGGGGTATTATTTTCAATGTTACAGTGATTATTTACTGGATGAACATGTCTCGGATACATGGGCATATGATTGGTACACGCGCTTAGGATGGCCCTCCGGATAAGGGGAAATATGAGGGCTAGGCCCCTCCGGATGAGGGGGAACATATGCGTGCATATGCCAAGAATGGGCCGTGAACGCCCCACTTCCATGGGGCATGTAAGTCCCATGGGCGGCAGATATGCGGGGCTGATGGGGTGCAACGGCACCCGCAACATAGGGCTGTGGTTGTGCCGGTTTCGTCCAAGTCCAGTCGTGTACATATATCTGGTGGTTTAGCGGGCCATTAAGGCAATACCTACATACCCCGTATTCGGCATTAAAAGGTATGTCCACACACAAAGCTTAGGGTAGACACAATTGTTTTTGCTGTGCACCACCACAAAGATGCGGAAGCCACTGGTCATATCATACAAGGTAAAGGGGCAGGGTGAAAGTGACGCTTTGACGTTGCACTGACGTTTGACTGACGTTGTTAGACTCGTTACCAGTCTGCCACGGCAATACTTAGTGCAAGCACTATGCCGTAGGCAGACTGGTACAACTCGGGACACGCCAAAGGGCTGATCCCGGAGTTTGAAATTCGTGGGTGGCGCCGATGACGGCAGATGACGTCGTTCCCGGTGACGTCGGTCCGAAAGTAAGTTTCTCGATTAAAACTGGCTCTCGCGCGCAGACTCTCTGGAGGTAAGATAAAAAATCTGAAAAGACAGAAGTGTAGCTATGATCCTTACATCCCTACCCCTCCTTTGAACTGAAAAGAAATAATCAAATTCGAGGCCAGAACAACGGAAATGGCAAATTTCAAACTCCGCGCTCAGCCCTTTTGAGCCTCCCGAGTTGTACCAGTCTGCCTACGGCATAGTGCTTGCACTAAGTATTGCCGTAGCAGGCAGACTGGTTACGAGTCTATGACGTTGTGACGTTTGTCGATTGACGCAGATCAGCGCTTGATTGACGCATACTGTCACACCGGCGCAGTGTCACGTTTGGCTAGTCATCCTGTGGGATTCCGGATTGACGCACGCATTCAGCGCCACATCCACTCGAGACCTAGACTCGTAACCAGTCTGCCTGCCACGGCAATACTTAGTGCAAGCACTATGCCGTAGGCAGACTGGTACAACTCGGGAGCATTAAAAGGGCTGAGCGCGGAGTTTGAAAATTTCCATTTCCATCGTTATGGCGTCGAATTTGATTATTTCTTCTTAGTTCAAAGGAGGGGTAGGGATGTAAGGCTCATAGCTACACTTCTGTCTATTCAGATTTTTTATTTTACCCCCAGAGAGTCTGCACACGAGAGCCAGTTTTAATTGAGAAACTTACTTTCGGACCGACATCACCGGGAACGACGTCATCTGCCGTCATCGGCGCCACCCAAGAATTTCAAACTCCGGGCTCAGCCCTTTGGCGTGTCCCGAGTTGTACCAGTCTGCCTACGGCATAGTGCTTGCACTAAAGAATTGCCATGGCAGACTGGTAACGAGTCTACTCGAGACCTTCAGTGGCGCGGAACATGAGCAGTGTGAACTCTGCAACTCTGCTCACCAATTCCCGGGCCGCCAATTGGCACCAGGCACTGTTTATCTGTAATTGTCCCACAGAAATGATTAGGGGGTTTCAGTTTATTATACCTGACCTAAGGCGAGTCTGAAATGTTACGCAGGAGTGTGTTTCAACCACCAACATCTCGTTCGTGCCGAACTGAATACCTTTTTGTGACATGGTTCAGAAAATCACGGCAAGAGCATAGAATCTCGCGAGATTTGCGCAAGAGATAATTATTTTGGCGCGTGAGCTGCTCACGGGGCTTTCACGCCATTGAAATACATGTATGCCAAGAACGCGGCAAACCATTCAATGCCACTGATTTTAGTGAATTGACCAGTCACAGCCCTGTCGCTATGAGATTCACAACGACGGATACTCCCATGATTCAACCACCTTCTGCAAATCTCCTGGAATCTAGATATAAAGCCAGGCAAAGAAACAATCAAGACCAAAAGTAATCTCCACCGCGTGCGTGACAATTTCAGCGTCGATTGCGGCCCTCGTAGCTCATATTTGCATTCCGGCGAGCAAATCGCGTGTGCCACGCCCTTGGCGATGCGCGCGGTTCTCAAAATTATCTTTTGCATTCCCGTGAGCAGGCAAGCTGTTTTTAGGCGTCGACGTGTGTCAAAACATTAATGTTATGTGGAAGTCTTGCGGATGAGGTGCGTGCAAGTCCATGCACTTGATCTGTACTCAGATTACTGTTGCTGAATAGCCCTGTTATCTTTCTCCTCCCACTGCCTTTAAACATTCATCCACTGCATTGATACCCGCAGATCCTGTTTTTCTTTCTAATGGCTGCTGCGCGGGTCAGATCCAGATGTTTTAGTTGCGTGATTCTACGTGTTATTTTGCCTCGCAATTCAAACTGGCACTGCTTGATACCTAGATCGTGTTGTATACAACAGCCTCAGAGGTGACTACCGCCCTAATCCATACGACATCTTGCACGCACTTCGAAATCTGTTGTGGCCTCATTTCTGTATGGTATGTGCGCTCCCACAAGCTATTACCCCAGAGGGAGCGACGACGCAGGAGTCTGGGATTTTGAGGCACCAGTACACCACACACTGATTAAAATATCATTTCATGAAGAACTTGGTTCAGGGGGAAATTGGCGAGTAAAGCTGGTAACCAGATATCACTGGAGAGTTGTTCAGTCCATTAATCATCAATCCCAAAATATGCATAAGTCAACGTCAATATGCAACTAACGTTGGGTGGCCATGCGTTGACGCAGAGCAACGCACCTACTGACGCAGATCAGCCACACAGTTGTGCAGCCTCGCCAGCACGGCTGGAAGACTTTCAATTTAATGTCTGCTCACGAGTAATGAATTGGATGAGCTTTGAAGCCGGAAATGCTGAAAGGAGACCTGCAGAGACAACTCAACGATACGACATCCGATTGAGGCCATGGAGGCGGGAATTGTTCATCGGGATATAGAGAGAGTTGCTAACCTGTTGCAATTACGCTGAAATACAATCCGCGACACAATACACCTACAAGAGGTGAGAATGGCTGCCCGTAGCGAGGTTCAACCATAGAAAGCAGGAGTGCGAGAGATGGGCACCCAAAGTGACCAGACACTGTATAATTTCAAGAGTGAGATAAATCCACGGGCACATGGACAGTGATGCATAGGAGACTGGGCCGAGCGGCCTTCAGCGACGCAGCAATGGCGCAAAGTGGCTCATTGGCGGCGCAGGCAGAGTTGAGAGTCATTTTGAGCTGATCAAATTTGACTATCAAATATCGGAGAATACTCAAGTTGTGGACACTATGAATGGTGGACTGACTACATACTGTTGGGCCCAGCTTTTCAACAGAATAGTCGGTCTATAGTCCTATTAACGGAATTTAATTGGGCACTTGGAATGCCTGTAAACAGAAGGCAAGGAACCTGGTGTCCGCCAACATATCTAGAGGCCTGTATAATCTTGGTGAATTTGCAGTCAAATCCCCATCAGTTTCACGATTTTCACGGCCTTGCCGTGCAGTCAATATTGCGTCCGTTTGGCCCGCAAAGTATTCCCGAGCCGAATATCTCGTCAATAACTCATCCTGTGTTCAGATAACAGGCTCTGTATCTTACCAGGCTCTTCAGGGGAGTATTTACCCATTGATTTACAATGGCATTGCTGGATGCATCAGTCAGCTTCCAGTGAAATCCTGACGCAGAGTGGCTGTGCACTAACGCAGAGCGACACACCATTGACGCGGGCCGGCACACACAATTGGCAAAGTGAAGCAAATTGATACCATTCGAGGAGCTCTCACAGGGTGGAGGTTGACCTCTAGAGGCTAAGGCTGTCTGCAACCCTTACCGTCTTTGCCAGTACAGGACATTAAGAATATTTTTGAGAGCTTGGGTCGCCCGGCAAAATATGACGAGATCAAATATCTATTTGGCAGTTGAGCGCAAAGCTCTCAAAGCACGCAGTGATGAAGATATCGAACGGGTGTTTCAAAACAACAATGCGAAAAATCACAATTCACAACAGAACTTTCAGGTAATGTCGGAACCGAAGGCGCGAACAGAAAATTTCCGTTTTGGGATGTTTCCAAAGAATTGTCCATATCTCAATTAGTTCTGCTCTGATTCATATGAAACCTGTATAGATATACCAGGCTAATTCATGAGCAATTAGTGACATAGAGGGATTTATAAAAATATTATGTAATGAGTAATCTGTGTTTTTGGACTGTTTCCCTGCCGAATGCCTTCTAGCGTGCCCAGAACATGGCCCAGTGGCCTAGTTTTTTGAGACAGGCAACATGTATGCCTCATGAAACATTTTACAGAGCTACAATTATGCGGAATCGCTAGATGAATGTAATCCTTACAACAGTCCTGAATGCCAAAACTGCCAAAACTATCCAACACAGCTAGAGGGACTGGAACTAAATTATACATCCTTCTGGCTCTGTGACATGCTTCCTTAGGTATACATGTTGTCCGTCTAAAAATATCAGGTCGCTGGGACATGTTCTGGGTACGCTAGACGGCATTTGGCCTGAAAAGAGCCCAAAAACACAGATCACCCAATACATAATATTTTCAGAAATTCCCTTCTGTCACCAATTGCGCATGAATTAACCTGTCATATCTATCTACATTTCATCGAAATCGGTGGGGAACTGGTTGAGATATTGACAATTCTTCGAAAACATCTCAAAACACGATATTTTCATTCGCGCCTTCGGTTCCGACATTAGCTGTAATCTGGTTGTAGTGGTGAGACGAAAAACCACTCAGATACCTTAACTTTATCCTTCATTGAACATCAACAAGCCCAAATTATCTGGCAAATGAATTCCTAATTCTTCTGCATGCCTGCATCCAGTCCATGGTGCCCATGTTGGGGGTTGCTTCAACTTCTAATATTGTCAAACTGCTCTGGGGAACACCAATAACCTAGTTTCAGGCAGCTTAGTTTCCCCATTGTCCCTATGCTCAGAATTCCGTCGCAGTTCACTGCAGTCCTCCAGTCACGGCAATTGAAACCTTTCCAACGGACTTGCTCAACATGGTATGATTTGGGGGAGCGATTTGGACAGGAAAAAGGCAGCAGTTGGCCGATTTAAGGTTTGCAAGGATCTAACTATCGAATTGAAGCCAGGACACACAAAAATGGCCATGTATAAAAAAGAAATACCAGGAATACAAATCAATAGATGCGCACTGAAACGGAGCAAGGTCCAAGAACGCAGAAAACCCGGGGTTTACACCATTATTCTGTTATGTTGGCCGGTTTACGGCTATGCATGTACTCTTTTACGGGTATGCATGTTCGCGCTCATTGCGCCGTTATGTTGGCTGCATACAACTACGCGGTTCAAAATGCAATCCATTGCAATTGAGGACCATGATCCTGGGTCACGCGTTTCAAAATGCACGCCGCTGCAGTGATCCCGAGTCACACGTTTCAAGATGTATTCCATTGTCTGGGCTGTGGCAAAAGCAATAATGCCCTCGGGGAGAATCTGAGTAGGGAGAAATGTTCGCAGAGGCCAGGGTTATCGATTACCGCCTTCAGAAAACGGCTCCGACATTGTACTGGAATAGAAATGGTCTTGCGGACGTCTCCGATATCAGGTCACGCGTTTCAAAATGCAAGCCGCTGCAATTGAGGACAGTGATCCCGAGTCAGGCCTTTCAAAATGTATTCCGTTGTCTGGGCTGGGGTAACTCTGAGTAGAGGGAAATGTTCGCAGAGGCCAGGGCTATCGATTCATGCCTTCAGCAAATGATTCTGGGAATGTGCTGGAATTCAAACGGCCTTGAGGACGACAGGTCACGCGTTTCAAAACGGCTTGAGGACTACAACACATGAGGTACGAGTGAAGAATGTCGTAGTATCTCTTTAGAAGAGACTACTTGAGGACTATGATCCCGAGTCACGCGTTTCAAAATGCAAGCCATTACAATTGAGGTCCATCCACGGACATCACTGACGTCCTCATTTTCAATCTCTACTCCGGCATCGCATCCTCCCATATGGCCACCAAGGCTGATCTCACGATCGCTGATGTTACCGGGACGTTGCTTGATGAAGACGGTCGGAAGAACGGCATGGCGGCACGGCACGCCGAGATCGTGCTCCCGGACCTGAATTAAAGAGATCGAGACATGTTTCAAACAAATGTTATTGAAGTGGATGATAAACTAGTTCACTTTATCAGAAAAGGCAAAGGAGCGCCGTAGTGCGAGTTGGTCCGGTATAGGAGCTAGCCCTGCATACGCATGGCGGCTTGAACTCGAAGACGTCGCCGCCACAAAGCAATGGCGGGAGGCCTACCACGAAAGCGTTACAAGGCTTTGCCGAACCCCCTCAATGACATGCTGTCTCTGAAAGCATCCAAAATATTATTTAGAGTGCTGTCAAATATTCTGGGGCGAGGTTCTTTTCAGCATTCAAGCCTTGTTTGATTTGGTAGTCCAGCTTCCGCTATTTCGGTCGAGCACCGTCGTAGATGATAGTTGACAATAATATTTACCTAGAGTGAAAGCTCCTTATAGATCCTCATAGTAAATGTCAAAATCCATAGACCACTATAGCTCATTATAGCCCGATATACATATAGCAACCCAAGCCAATTCTATAGCCGCTCATAGCCCGCCATAGACCGATATAACCGGCCTTGTATCTATCATAGCATTTTGGTTTTTCCTGATGAAATGCCTCTGCTGCGTTGTCAAACCTAGATAGCGCAACGGCAGGCCGTAAAAGCGGCCCCCAATATATTTGGTGACGAGCGCGTGGGCTAAGTACAGTAGAAATAGTGTAGGTACTTCTCGAAATAATTGTCTGTTCCAAAAAACTTGAAGGAAAAGGGAGTGGTGGGTGGGTGAAAAGAAAATGTGCGAGCAGAGCTCGAGGATGGAGTGGGGCTCATAGTCGGTAAAATGCCCATATATATATACATAGGTATCGGAGCGGGAAACCGAGTCTGTAATCTGACACTGAGTTTGTTGTAGGAGTGACGTCCGAAGACTCTAACAACACGCTCTGTGATATCCGGCCCGACTCCCGTCCCCCATATTTCGTTTCCTTGTATACCGTTCCCTTTATTTGCTTTTCATATACGCCTCATATTACTTATATTTCATGTAACGACTACGAGCGCTAGATACCTCTTGCCAATTGACCCCCATTTTGTTGCGAGTCGGTTCTCCCTCCTTGTCGTCTTCTAAAAGAGTTTTCCCCTCCTGACACGGCCTCCGCTACGACCGTAGCACCGCATCAGGAGCTTGGCATCGAAGCTCGACAAGGCCGGCAATCCAGCACCGATTGCCCCGAAAGCGCCAAGAAACAGATCAGCACCGACTGGGGCCTAAGGCGTCATGAAAGATATTAGCGCTTGGCGTTATTGAGCAATGGCGTGCGAAGCCGAAAGCGGCAAGAAACAGATTAGCGCCGACTGGGGCTTAAGGCGTCATGAAAGATATTACTATTAGACAGCTTGCGCAAAAGCCGCACGAGCCGCATGCGGCTTTTTTGCATTGCGCAGAGCCACAGGGGTTATTTGAATTATTACGTTAACAAGTGCCACTTTGGAATTGAAACTGGCTTGTAATGTCTGGAATCTGTATATTGTGTGGACATCGTGGTGGCTCAAGCGTGGGAAAGCCAACATTTGACTCCATCAATGCTGCTTTGATTTCCACTCCGCCTCGCCCCTCAGGCCTCAGGCCCAGTGAGAATCCCAGCTAAGAAAATCGAGCTAGAACGAGCTATATCGAGGAATCGAGGAATATCGAGGAATATCGAGGAATATCGAGGTGTGCCTGCTGTCTGATCTGACAATTTCAGTCAAACAGCCCGCCAACAGGCACACATCCATCGAATGACGCACCTCGACGGGCCTCGACAGTCTTTTTACAATTTCTTACAAGTGCTCGACGCTGCTCGACGTCGCCGTGCGATTGCGTCATAGGCGCGTCGTTGCTCTCAATAAATGAAAGTCGTATGATTTCGGACTTTGAAATGCTTCTTTCTTTCCTTCCACCACCTCCCACTTCCCGCCCGCGCTATGGCGCGCTCTTTGTACCACAGTGCGCATTTTCCCGCCTCGTATCATTGCGCCCTGCGCATGCCTTAATGACCTTGCTGGCTTCTGCAGATAATCTCCATGCCATGTCTATCCATTGCAGGTGCGTGCGCTATCCCACGTACCATGGCCTCTTTGCTGATTGTTACACAGGTAGAATGTCCGTTGCCCAGGATTCCGGCCAAGGAGACCACAGGGTGGCCATTGTGGTGTGGTGAGTGCCTTAGACAGTTTCCGATCCGTCTACTTACCCGTGTTTATAGAGTCGCGTCTTTCATTTCGTTTTCGCCGCTTCGTATGTCTTTCATTCATTCTATCAACTGTCTTCTCACAACTTGTCCAGTGCTGCGTCTTCCATATTCTACTCACTTGCCGCCGCATCCTCCCATTACACAGGGCCTGAATTGTGTGGCCTGTCGGGTCGGGGTCGGGTAGAGAGGCTACCGCTGTGGAGTGTAGGACGCAGGGCGATGGCCTGTAGGATAGTGCAGCAGTAGGCAGCGCGTGTGTTGTAGGAGTAATAATTGAATATTTTGTATATTCCAATATGTGCCTACCAAAGTAATGGAAAGCTCGATGCACCTCGATACTGCAGATATAAGCTCGTTCGTGCTCGATTTACGTCGATATTGCTCGATTTTCATCGAGGTACATCGAGCCCAGTCCAGATTATCGAGCGGAATCGAGGACCCATCAAATTCCTCGATTTACCTCGATACAGCTCGATTTGCTTAGCTGGGTTTCTCACTGGGCCTCAGGCCTCAGGTTCTATGATGTCAGTGACGTCATGTCTATACTTAACACATATCAAATCAAGAGGTGGGCGGGCCGAAAACTCCTGAAATCAACCTCCGAAGTCGAGGTGGTGGCTGTACCCGCTCGACACCCGTTCAAACGTCAAATCGGTCGGACCGCGTTCCGACCGGAGTTTGATGGGGAGGTCGATTTCACGGCTTTTTCGGCCGCCCACCTCTTGTATCAAATGACTGCAGACGGCTACTGTAGTGCGAAAGGATACTAATCCTATTCATAAACACTAGCAGAAACCCGTGCTACGCTACGGGACTCACTTCCCTGGCACAAACCCAGTTTAATTTGAACTATCAACTTTACATATGCGAAGTTTACAGAACACTTTTTAAGCACAATAGCATGGTCAAACCTGCAAAAACTGCATGCCGCCGCGGCCACTCATCGCCAATCTTCGATTGGCTCTTCGTGGCCCAGTGTCCTAAGTTCAATGAGTGACCCAGTAGACCTGTTTTAGCCACAACGTAGTCTTATAATATTCAATTTTTTCTTGAATTGAGCTTCAAGAGTCTACTTACTGTAATCTTTCAACACAGAGCAAAACTTTGCCCAAACCATTTCTAGTAAGCAGTAGGAAAGGCTCCAAGTGGTTGGATGCTAGATGAGCGTCGAGAGCAAGTTTGCAGTGAGCCATCAAAAGGTTCCCACGTTATGTTTGCCTCTATTTACATTTCCCTTGTCTTTTGTAATATAGATATGTTACAGGCCATCAAATCAAAGGTTTCCGTGCGGCTCGTGCGGCTTTTGCGCAATCTGTCTATTAGCGTCTGGTGTGTGACAATCCACACTTTCGGGTCCAAAAGACCATAAGTAGAGCGTCAAAGGCTTCGGACAGACAGGCGTTATTTTATAAAGAGAGAGATAGGCCCGGCTCCGGCCGACCCGTACTGGCCGCTGGGCGAGCGCAACTTTGAGCAGAGAACATAAATGCGGGCTCTAAACTTTCTCTGAGGCCGCACAACAGGGGCGGAGACATCTGGGATGTTACAGCTGTTCCAGAAAACTTTGAGACAAACGTCATTTTTTTGATCGGTGTCCAAAAATGGATTTGGCCAAATTTGGCTGTTTGGACGCCAAACAACGGGCCTTTCTCGCTTCACTTCCGGCGGCGTCTGCCTCTCTCTTCCTCGTCGTATGCGCAGCATGGCACCCAGGCCTAAGAATAAGGAGGTTAGCCGAGTTGGAGAGGATATCCGGGACATTGTTGGTAGCCTAGATCCTGATGGTGCGTCGCAGCATACTTAGCTGCACTATACTGACCCAGCAGAACCTTCGCAAGTCCGAACGCGATGGTTTGGCTACAAGCCCGCTCCCAGCAGCAATCGTAACAATAAATACTCCCCCCTATCGTCCCCCAACAAAGCCCAAAGTGCTACGAAAGCTAAATCCACAAAAGTTAAGAAGAGAACGAAAACGGACGAAAACGATGCGATCGAAGATGGCTGCGATTCAGACTCCTCGATAGAGTTTATTCCCACCAAGCCTGACTCCAATAAGCACAAGCTCTCTGCACCTGCCGATGTCACTGACGACGAGTTCGTGGAAATGTCTTTCTACGTCTATGTGGAAACACCACCGCCCCCTTCTCTCAATGTCCGTAAATCCTCCACTAGGACTCCACCTACGCAGACGACGGAGCTTGGTCCCTACAAATTTCAATCAGCCATTGACTTCTCAGGCTTTTTGCTCATCATTGCCACCGGATGCCATACAAAAATAAGTAACCTCCCTATCGCGTCCTTGAAGTGGAAATTTGATAGACCCGCGAATGCGGCAAAGAAAGGGCTCACCAACAAGACGGCATATGATGTGATGATCAAATCTTTGGTTGACCGGAAGAAAGACTACGTATTTTCTGTTTATATGCTGCCTCCAACGGTTGTAAAGAAGGAGCTGGTACGTTTTCCGAAAATCTGGCCTCGTGTTCTGATGCGGAATCTGCAGCCGTGGATAAAAGATGAAAACGATGCTTCTCCGCCTGATTTTGAGTACAATCCCAGCAACGCCGCATCGAGCGCTGTCAAATCCATTCGGGACCAGATCGTGCGTGATTTGAACTTTTTTTTATTATCGCCGTGTCTAGATAATGCTCTCTACCAGGTTGCTATTGATACAGCCTCAAACGACGACCTCAATGAACTCCTAGAACACTATCCTGTTGACAATCACCCACTCTTTCCCGGAAAGCGCATCTTTCATAACGAGACTGGTTTTTTCGACTCGACTGATATGAGACTGAGAGTATGGGCTGTTGCCAAGGTATGCTCTAGTCTTGTGTCCGCAAATGGGGAAATTCTGAAACATGTATTCAGGCAAAAGGTGACGCAACAATCGACAAACCACCTGCTTCTACCCATTTCTTCAAGAACCAAACCATAAAACCCCCGCATGCGTCCAGCCTTCCTGCTCCCTCTCTAGCGGCAGAAAATCTTCAAAATCCTCTTTTGCAGCTGCTTCTTGGGCAGCCGAGCGTTTTACAGCAGATCATGACCCCCTATCAACTGACATTTCCGCATTCGAATCCATACGGCCTGCCTCC
>JARJLF010002704.1:0-30907 GCA_029378395.1 Mycena leptocephala | reverse complement strand
TCCTTGAGAATATGCTCATTATGTTGGCATTGAAAGTCCGGAGGGCATGGCCTCCTCGAATTTTCTGATGGGCGATCAAATTGCTTAATTGGGAAAAATATCCGCATTTTGAGCAGGATGGCTGTAGCATTGGCTATTATTGTTCAATGGGGCTAATTTTTTGATACGATGGACGCACAGGTGTACCAGAGAGCACCAGATAACGGCATTTTCTATATGACTTGTATTTGGCTCAAGACTTTGAAAAGAGAATGTGGTATTGTCATAATAGAGACTGCATCTGATATATGGTCTTGCCTGAAACCGAGATTTTTCGGACGAAATCTCATTACGTAATTAAATTCAAAAACACGGTATTTGAGGGACTGCGGACTTTCAATGCGAACCCACCGCACCTACTCCCAAGGCAATCCGATCAAAATCGAGGTCAGGGCAGCTGTTTTGCCGAAAACTCGCAAAAACAGAAAAAAACACGCCCGCCCTATGTTCCGCAAAGAGCTGTAAAATTCAAGAGTGGCAAATGGGAAGAAAGAAGGCCAAAAAATCATCTTTATTAGTCTTACAGCCAATGTCGGAACCGAGGGTGCGAACGAAAACATCTTGTTTTGAGATGTTTTCGGAGAATTGTAAATATCTCAACCAGTTCTGCACCGAGTATACTAAAAGATCCTCTCTTTTCTTAGACTTCTCCTGGGTTAATTTTTTTCAAACCGGGTGAGGAGGCATGTCGTCTGGCAGCCTTTGATTTCAGAAGCTCAAAAAAAGTGTGGAATTACTCCTAGAGCTGGAATAGCATACGCGGCATTCCGACCGATTTTGACTTGTCATCGACACATTGTTCGTTCGGTCTCGTGCTCGACTTCTTCCAGGTTTTTCTTTTTTTTTTCAAACCTGGCGAGAACGCATATTGGATGGTGGCCTTTGATTTCAGCAGCTCAACCCAGACGCTCTTCATTCCGGATTTGAACTATTCTGAACCCTGTGTCTCACAATGCCATTTTGAACCCCATGTCTCACTATGGAACCGACCATCCAGTGCATTATAGTGTATTTCGGCCGGGTTCAGCAGGGATAAGGGGGCACTTGACATATTTAAGGTTTGAATAGGAAGGAAGGCTTAAAAACTGGCAGGTGTTTTGGATGTGCCATTTGGCAGTGAGACTTCATCAATCAATATGTGAAAAAACCACTGATGGGTCGATCGCTGCCCACTCCCAAATCCATTACATTTCTAACCGCGTGACTCTCTTGCCCGCACTGCAATCCATTACATTTTCAAACACGTGACTGCATCGCCCTCACTGCACACCTTTGGATTTCCAAACAAGTTCGATTCCAGCGTACCTGATAGCCCTGATCATTGCGGTCATTTTGGTCTATTCAGATTCCCCTCGGACACGATATTGTTGGAATATGAAGCTGCAGTACTTACTAAGAGCACTCGGGCAGAATGTTCTAGCATACTGTAGTATTTCGTTCAAATCGACACTGGGTGTGACGCGTGACCAAAAAACCAATTTGACATTTCGACAACAGCCAAAATTTGGCGTGACACCAGCGAAATTTTCGACATTGAATCGAAAATTTTGACTTTTTTGGCAATTTTGAGCCCTGTGTGACGCCCGGGAGGTTCGACAAAGGGCCGCGTGATGCGTGACCCTTGCCAAATTTCGATATCGACAGGGGGGTGCGTGACGCGTGACTGTCGATTTGAACGAAATACTACAGTATTCTCTCCTGGTCTTGCTGACTGAGAGCTTACTCATTACTTACTCATTACTTACCAATCACCATATCTTTGTAGTATAAAAGCCTTGTAATTAGTCGGTAACACTTGACTGGTTTGCAAAGGAATAAATCCTCTTGCAACTTCTCTCAGTCTTCTGAGCTTATTTCAACACAAACCAGTACTACAGTGCTGATCGGCACCTTTTCGCAACTGGTCCACAGGATTTTTGAGAAAGAATTAGACCTTGAAACCAAAATTTTAGCCAGGAAACCGATGAAAAGAATGCGATTGACGTTGAGAACATATTTTCTTACGTAATCGGTCATTTTTTTCAGCCTTCGCACACTTTTTTGGGTGATTTTTTCACCTTTTTCCGGAGCCTAGCAACCCCAGATGGTCCTCAATCCGTGATTTCCACCAAAATACCCTTACCTTGGTGCCACTTGGGCTTTAAGCGGTCGGTTATCACTGGGTGGCTGTGCAATCGGTCATTTTTTTTGGGTCCCAAACCTGAAAACTTGACCTATATCTTAGCCCTTTATAAGCTGGATACCTAAGATGAAACTGAGTCGATTCCCGAACTTTTTGATGTGATCAATGTTTTTACCCGACCGCTGAAAAGCTTGCAAAGTTTGTGGTTGTTTACGCCCAAAGCGGTAGTCACGAGGTGGCGAATGGCACTGTAGCCTTTCTGGTGGGCCAGCCTTCAATACACCAGCTTGCTGTTTAACCTAGGCCGACGCCTGGACGATATTCGTGTTACCCTCTTACCGACCTCCCATATAATTCCCATCGACTATCTCCCCCATCATGTCCGACAAATCCGATGTCGTATCCTCGAGCCACTTTCCCAGACTCACTGACAGTGACACCAATTACCCCGCATGGGCTCCCCATATGGAAGCCGAGTTGATCCGCAAGGGTCTGTGGGCATCGGTGGAAGTTCTTGTGGACCGAGAGGGGAAGGATGAAGAAGCAATTGAAAAGGAATTGGAAACCAAGATGAGCAAGAGGAATGCTTAGAAGATGGCTGAGGCAGGGGCGGAGATGATTTTGCGGGTTGACGATGGTCGGCTTTCCCATATGCGGTCGCGTGACCCGATGGAGATATGGAATGATTTGCGGGATGTTCATCGTGCACGCGGCTTCGCGACAAGCTTGCCGTTGCGTAGGAAATTCTTGACGGCGAAGAAGAAGGACAACCAGTCGATGCAGTCGTGGATCGGGGATATTCGGAGCCAGGCTTTCACCATCGAGGAGGTGACGGAAACCAAGGTTAGCGATCAGGATAAGATTCTGGCGCTTACTATGGGACTGCCGGCAACCTATGATCCGGTGATCATTAACTTCGATTCCGCCTCTCCCGACACTTTGACTTTCAACGGCGTGGTCGCACGGCTGTTGAACGAGGAGACCCGGCAACAATCTGTCATCTCTGGCACCAACCCCGAGATCAAAGGCGAGCGCGAGGCTTCATTTGCCGCCGCCGCCGGACGTGGGTCTCGAGCCGATGTCATCTGTCACTTTTGCGACAAGAAAGGACATTACAAATCGGAGTGCCAAGAGAAGATGAAGTGGGACGAATCGCGGGAGAAGAAGAATGAAGAATCGAATTTGGCGTTTGATGCGGCGTGGTAATTCTCGAGATTCCGGGGGTGCAACTCATGTTATGTTTTCTTTCTCTCTGCAGCTTCCGGGGGTGTGTTGGAATATGAAGCTGCAGTACTTACTAAGAGCACTCGGGCAGAATATTCTAGCATATTCTCTCCTGGTCTTGCTGACTGAGAGCTTACTCATTACTTACTCATTACTCCCCAATCACCATATCTTTGTAGTATAAAAGCCATGTAATTAGTTGGTAGCACTTCACTGGTTTGCAAAGGAATAAATCCTCTTGCAACTTCTCTCAGCCTTCTGAGCTTATTTCAACAGATATTGGCCACAAAGTGCTTTACATTGCCAAACATGTGACTGTATTTGCCCCTGTTAGGAGCCCGGAATATCGTAGACTCGCTACCGGTACGTTTTCGGTAAGGGACTTTTTGATCACGAGATGAGCAGAGGGATCAAAAAGTTTCCCCAACCGACTGGAACATCTGGTAAGCATTTTGGCAGGGTCCGCCAAACCAGTGTCGGGAATTCATCTTCATCACTCCCATCTTATCTTTGGATCGCAGCCGGAACGACCCGGCGGCCAGCAAATTCCAACTACGCAGTATTGCGGTCATGCTCGGAAATTCCCGCCGGTTTCGCCCCCCGGCCAGGAGTTTGCTCAGGAGAGTCTGGGTTAAAACCGAGAACCACCAAAAAGAACCGGAAATATCACTGCACAGTGCTGAGAAAGGGAATTCCATCAGTCTGGGTTGGGAATAGGATCAGAGTCGGCCGAGGGGTAGGGGGTGCTGATTGGGGGGTGCCTGGCATCGTGAAGTAGGACTGGGACGTCAGATCATGGGAATGATTTACGCATCGGGATGTTTGGCTCCCGCTGCTTGCTTCAGAGGTGGCCATTTGCCACAAGGTCTGGGCACCAGGAGGATATAAGATCTAGTCTAGCTACCGAGTAACTCGGGATACATTGAGAGCGAGGGTACCGAGGACGGTGTCAATCACACCTTCAAATCCAGACATGGTTGAGAGCTGAAGCCAGTAGAGGCGCTCGCACATCAGCAAAAGGCTCTCATCGAGAGCGGAGCACATACCAGCCACGACACAGCAGAACTTATCAGTGTACTGTGGCTCATTATTAATTTTTACCCGGTCAGTTGTTCTACTCCAACATAATAACCCATTTTTGACTGATATCTTCAAGCCTCGGGGGCCTTTCCCGGATTCTTTCGATATCATTTACTACTTCCGTTCATATTGGGTCGGTATCGGCACCGGTCCCATTTTTCCTTTATGTCTCAGCGTCGACTCAGCCGGACTTGCGGCAAAAGCCGGTTTACCATATGTATGCTCGGTGCTTACCACCGATCTCTGCCCATGGGTTAGTGCAGCTTCTAATCATTGTTTTACCTCGAATTTCGATAAATATTGTTGCAGTTGTCACAGAATCCACGACGGCTGAGGACATTTACTGTCGGACCTCGGCCTTGTTCCGGCAAATCGTCATGATTTCTTCAGGATTACCCGCGTACCCGAGCCCTTCGATGGTGTTGATCCGTTGCAATAGTGGTACAGCCGACGTCGCCAATTCCCTCATCTGTACCAGCTTGTCCGCAACGTCCTCTGTATCCCCGGGATTTGTTTTGTCCATTAATTACATTTTTCAATCATTAATGGGAATGTGTAGGTTCAGCTGCGGCAGTCGAGCAGATTTTTTCGGGTGGGCGCGATACCATTGGGCTCCGCCGCGCCAGTTTAAAGGCCGAGACGATTCAAACACTCATGTTTGTCAAGGCTAGGTTGCGGCTAGCACATCATGCAATTATTGACCTTGTTGGGGAGGAGGATGCCCTAGTTATAGTACAACTCGTTAAGTACACTCTTCTGGCCACTCCTTTGTGTAGTAAAATTGAAGGAAAATACCCGTTAAATACGGAGTATACGCACGGTACGTACTTGACCCGTCCCGCTTCATCCCCAGTCTTCCTCTCCACGTACGGGTCGAGCCGTGGCGTATCCAAAATACGCCGTAATTTTTACGGCCCTGGGCGTAAAACGGACGGTTTGATGCCCTACTCATGCAAGCCTCACGCGACAGTCTGGTCGCCCTTAGTCTCTCGTAGACAGACGCTTCAATAATTTCTGATCTCGTACCTCGATTTGTTGAAGTCTGTTATTAAGCGCCGGGCTCTGATGGGAGTCGAAGCTTGTTACATAGTCTTCGGAGTTTGAATTTGCCCTACTTTTGTATCGTTTTCGCTGTGGGGCGCATTTTGGTCACTTCCTGGATTTTAAACTCACTGTTAGTGCCTGTATGCAACAATCTGCCTCTTTAGAATTCTCCGATTCGTGGTTGAATCCCATTGTTCAATGTGACCGGACATCAATATGCAGTTTAGCCATCAACTTGACTGTTCAACAGCGGCGTCAAATGGTACTCCGAAAATCCAAATAAATTTGAGCAAGCAGAGAAGATCTGAAACATCCATTTAGAAGCATCGACAAACTTCAAGACGTGGGGCAAGGCCCTCATTCTGTGATTATGTAATAAGGTTCTAGTCTGATCGGACACCCGACCTTAAAAACGGACTAGGTCGCCCTCTACTATCGGTGGATCCGCCGTCACCAAATGGGCGGCATCCATCTGGGCGCCGCAGCCCGAGGCGAGCGAAGATTCTTGGCGGTGCGGGCGAGAGGATCTGTGGCGCTGCCACGCTGACGCCCAAGAACAAAATAACATGAGCTCCTACCGGCTCGTTTTCCACCCGCATGTCAGCTTTAGCAATGTCTCCACTTCGACCCACCCCCAGCCGCCTGACTGGGGCCCGGCCCTCCCGTCGCTTGACTCGTCTTCGTCATCCCCGCTGTGCACGGGCGCGTAGCTCTTCCCCGAAGCCCCGCCGCCGTTCTACGACGAGCACTAGGCAACATTGGACCCGCCCCCGCCGTATCGCTGTCGCCACCCCTCTGTCAACAGCCCCGAGCTCCACCCACATCATTGCTTGGGCGCGCTCTTCCCTGATGGCGACGGGCCTTATTTCGGGCCGGGCTCGAAGCTGTACCGGGTTGAGATGCAACCGGCTGCGAGATCAAGTCCGGGCGTTTCCGCATCCTTCGGCTCGTCGGTCTTCAAGAACGGACTCAATCGTTCGCGCCGCGAGCATATCCGGCGGGAACGTGTTTACATCGACCCTTGCACCGGCCGCCAGACGGTTCGCGTGCGCCACGGCCGATCCACTGGCTACCGTCCGGGACCGGGTATCCCGGTGCAGTTGTCCTAGTAGATTGCCCAGCTAAAAATGGGGCAGAACTTGAAAGGAGAAAATTTCAGCACATGCCATCGAGGTTTTTAAACTTAGTTTAAATCTTTGGGCACAACTGAAAACCGGGCATTTGGTTCGTGCTAGAGCAGCTCCTTTTTCAACCCCCCCAAAAAAAAAGTTCCCTTTGTTCTTGCAATCTTTACATCATTGCTCGGCCGTTGGTATACACCACCATTCGAACAAGTCGTTACGCAGATGTCGAGTCTGAACATTTACCAACAGTTGACAAACATTGAAAATAGGCTACTGCGACCTCTCAGACATTTGAGGCTGAATATTTCCCAAAATGTTCCGGAAATCTAAGTTGAACGTTGTTACAACATATACATCTTGAAAACATCTATCAGATACGACGTTGAAAAATGCTTGTGGGATTCGAGTTTTTTTTGCTGTGAAAATACTTTCTATAGCTATTTGCGGAACTTAGGGCGTGGCCCGGTTTTTTCTAATTTAACTCAGTTTCCGGCAGAATAGCTGTCCTGGACTCAATTCTTAACCGTTTTCCCTGAGAGTGGACCTATTCGATTCGCACTGTACATACGGAGGGCCTGTGCCTCACAATGGCATTTTGAACCCCATGCCCCACCATGGCATTTTGAGCCCTGTGCCTGGTTATTTACCTTTGTTAGGTGGCTGCCAAGAAGATATTCACTGCATCCGTCATACCCCGTTTAAATTTGTCCAAAGCACTTTGATTTATTCATAGGATGTGTACCTTCGTTCGGACATCACAGGGACCGAATCCGCTCAATGGTGTCATGGAGCATGGGCTCTAAATGTCAAGCTGGCCAACTACCCAGTCCGACATAGTAGTGATGGCAACCTGACCTATGCAAAAACCCCATTAAAAACCGGGTTCTAGAAGAACGGTCCTTCACCATAGAATTCAAAAGTCCGCAACTACGTAATAAGTGCGCACTCCAATCAAACCCAATCGGTAAAAATAAGACTATCGTGGAGGTGGTTGGGATCACACCAGCTAACCAGGCTCTCCATGGCCTACAGCAGTGCGTTTTATTGTGATGCTTTCGATCCTACTGCTGATTGGCGCAGGTTGCCATTCACAAGCCTGACGCTCGCATTGCATGCATGGAAGCGTCGTATCTCAGGCACGACGCCGACATTGGCCGGCAAGCGGTTCAACTGGACCAAGACAGCCTTATGCGGCAGGTGGAGATTGGGCGACTAGAAGCGATCCTTTTTTCAAAGAGTAGGCCAGTAACGTAGTCAGCCACCCTAAGGGTTTTACATGAATATGAGGCAGAAGGTTCCAGTTTCCTAGGGCTTCACCGTGTGGGGATGTTGGTTAGCATCCTATTAAGTGTGGGCAACGGGCGGATTTAGAAGCCGTTCTGATCGCTCGGCAAATATTTTTCGGGGGAAGGTCCGAAAATGGCCGAAACTAGCTACTCAGCCAGGCGTCGTCTGATGACAGAATAGGATCGATAAAGTCGCTAGGACGACGTTATGGGAGATCCATGGATGTATTCGAGGCCCCTGCTGAGTTGTGGAGTTGCAGCACCACCAGGGAGGATGATATGGTGGCCGCCATCAGACGGGGATTCGAAGCTAAATATGGCATTACAGCGCTCTTGGAGTAGTTAATGACACAGGGCGAGGATCCGAGTCATGCATTGAGACTGGGATGAAGCCAGTCATCCCCCGGACAGAATGAGACCCCAAGCTCATGGATTGACACAGGCACCAGGGAGCTTTGCGGCGATTTGTATACGAGATTGATAAGAAATCTCGTTTTCGGCATCCACCTCCGGCCGTAAATCGGCAACAGCATGCGATCAACATCAGGCGGCCCATCAAATTTCGGTTTGGGGGGCGGCTCGACATGATTCACATACAACTACTACTCGAGATTAAACCAACCCCGTTGCGGCTCACCGTCCCAAGTGCGACTAGCTGGTATGGCCGACTAGCCAGTCCACGATAGTATTGAATGGATGAAAAGGCACATACGCAATGCACTTCAGAACAGACACTAGAAATATGTTCGAAGATCATCACAAAGCCAAAGCACGTACAGGGTCTTCGGAATGAAGATTCAACCGGACGTCTGACACCAAAGCAACTAAGAACCTTTATATGGCACGCATAGACTGTCACCTTATCCATGGAGTGTGAGGTCTTTCCATACATGAAAATACACATGTCAAGGAGTTCTGTGCGGTTCAAGTTGTCTTCATCCGGGACATCGCTCTTCACTGAGACCGGAATCATGCCACTTCGTGTTCGTTGCTTCATGCTCCTCTAGGTCTGGCGCATGTAATGATCGATCCATCATCTGGAGTGTCTGCTCTACCACTGTTCAACTGGTCCTCAGACGAGAATCTTTCTCATTTCTAGGTCGTTTGGAAAACGCCGGGTCGCTCTCCATTTTTCTGTTCTCTCTCAGTCTGTAAGCAGTGTTAACAACCATTCTTATTATTCTCGGCTGGCCAGCTTCCTCTTCTGATATGTTCTTCAGAATTAGAGCCATGTGCATGTGCCATCAGGATGCACTCGATAGAATTCAGGGATCTCTTGTCCCCAGCATCCCCGTATGTCCATAACCAGGGCTACCACCGGGAAAAACCGTACTCGCTCACGGGTGGCCTTAAACACGGCAGGTAACATGAATACAATATATTGTATGGCGTCCAACCTGAATTGTGACGCCATCAGGATGCACCCGATGGAATGCTGGGATCTCTTGTCCCCAGCATCCCCATACGTCCATTAACAAGGCCGCCATCGGGAAAAACTGCACTGGCACATGGGTGGCTTTAAACATGGCAGGTAACGTGAATACAATATATTGTATGGCGTCCGACCTGAATTGCGACCGCCATCAGGATGCACCCGATGGAGTTCCGGGATATCTTGTCCCCAGCATCCCCACACGTCTATCAACAGGGCCGCCACCGGGAAAAACCGCATTCACTCACGGGTGACCTTAAACACGGCAGGTAACGTGAATACAATATATTGTATGGCATCCGACCTGAATTGCGACCACCGTCAGGAATAGGATTCGGAATCTCTTGTCCCAGCATCCCCACATGTCCATCAACAGGGCCACCATCGGGAAAAACCGCACTCGCACACGGGCTGCCATAAACATGGCAGGTAACGTGAACGAGTTTTTTTTTCTCTTAAAGAGATTTTCTTACCTGCCGCATTTTCAAGAGTTCTGAGGGTCTCTGGCAGTTGATACTTGGAGAGAAAGCCTTACTATGTTCAGAGAATGAATCAGGAGAAAAAAGAGCCCGGCAGATATGTATGCTCTGCAAGTGGGACAGCAGAAGTACCCAACACAGGTTTTGAGGATTCCTGTGCCGATCACGCAACCTAATTGCATTCGAAAGCCGCGACCCTGAAGCGAGGCACATAACTCCGACGCCAGTTTATTTCTGAATAGCGTGAGATCGGCCCCACGCTATCCACCAATTCAATCCACAAGTGCCGTCCACATTCACATCCACAAATGCTGTTGAACCTACGATATTATGTAATTGGGCTAACACTTCGATGCAGAACTAAACTATGATTCGCCTCTGCCGGAGATCAGTGAAACGTTGGTGTCACATAGCAGTGAAACGCTGGATTTGAAGTTGGAATTGGAATTACTGTACTATTTAAATCAATTCGACAGTCACAGGTCACAGGGGTACCGGTCGATGTTGAACTTTGGTTGGGTGTCACGGGTCATCGAGATGTTTGTTGAATTGGTCCCAGGGTTCGAAAAATCGTAAAAATGGCCCCGATGCCCTCAGGCCCACAGTCGCATGACTCTGCTAACTCCAATACTGTGCAACTTGCGGTTATGGCTAGTGACACATTCGCCCATTCCCATTTAGAATCAGCCCTGACCATGGGCCAGTGATAAGGGCTTCCTATGGTGTGAGCCGCTTAGTCACCGCTTCCCAGTGACAAATGTTACTATGGTCGGTTCCATTGTGAGGCACGGGGTTTTGAAAATGCTATTGTGGGGCACAGGGTTCAGAATAGGTCCCTTGTCCCTCCAGAGGAGAATTGAAATACATTTTTGCTTTGCTCATGGGGCATTCAAATCCGGAATGCAGGGTGTCTATTCAAACTTCAATATGCCAAGTGCTCCCTTATCCCTGCTGAACCCGGCCGAATACATTATAATGCACCATGGGGTTCAGAATGGGTCCCTTGACCCTCAGCAGAGCAGCGAAAGTGGTGTGGGATCCCACCAAATTAAGCCACGCCATTTTCACCGAGCAAGCGGACGAGCAGCCAGAAAGTTGCATGAACTCACTGAGTTACACCCTATCATATCCGGGTTGCGAGGCTCGAGATCTACATAATAGTGATCAGGCTGTCGATAATTTCAATGCCGGTCCAACGCCGGTCTCTGAAACGCGTTGGATGGTTGTGTTGTGATTGCTTGCGACGCGTCTGAAAGTCATGTGACTCGCGTCTTCTTTTCTTTTCGCTTCTTTGCTTCCATCTTCATTCGCTCCTCAGAGTCGTTCGCCGCAATGAAGGGTGGTAAGAAACAGAGACGCGTAGACGGGGAAGCTTTTGACAGCATGGCGGATGCCACACTTCCTCGTCCAATTGAGGACATTCGAAATATTCCACCCTCTGCTGCCGCCTTTCATTTCTCTCCCAGCGCCGCTGGGACTCTAGCCCGCAGCCTTCAAAACCAAACCCAACTTATTCAAGACCTTCTTGATCTAGATCCAGATAGCTTAGACGACGTCTTCCCGCCCAAAAGTGGAGACAGAATCATCTGCTCCGTGCGGTCGAATGTTTTGAAGTCCAAGGCAGATCTACAATTCGCGGGCAAGAATTACGCTGACGCACGGTCAAAATACGTCCAAGCCGCCTCGGAAATGGTCACCGCACCATTACCCTTTGACTCGCGCATCTACGCTGCGCTCGGACCGAGGGATGGATGGGATGCGGTAGATCTCATGGCCTGCATCAATGGAGCAATCGAATGCTCGAGGCAGCTGTTAGACTATGAAAGCGTACGGATATCCATACCCTCTCCCGTCATTCGATGATCTTTCATTGCAGGCTTTGTTGTGGGTGGAGGAAGCGGAGACACTCGACATATATCTCGAAGCTGAAGCTCGCGCGTCGTCCTTCGGTAAGTAACGTCCGCATGTTTCCAAGATTGGGCTTTGAATTCCATCCAGAATGGGTCCAGATTCAAAGCGCCTCCTCAGACTATTATTATTTCGAACGCCTGACAACGCTCTGCCTTGCTTCTCAAGTGTTCTTTGCACTGGGAAATACCGCTAGTGCTGTATACCGGCTTTGGCTCGCGGATGAACTATTATACGCGATGCCAAGGAATCTCAAGACGCCCCAGATTTTAAAGCTTGCGCCATTGCTGGGAATCGACATCCTCAGTCTTAGGCATCCCGATCCTGAATCAGCGGCTACCCTGTCCATCGATCATGCCCGCCTCCAGCTGCGTGGCTCGTGGAAAAAGCTCCATATCCGCTCATCCAGCACGCTGGGTTCTCGCATGCACTGTGCGACGTGCGCGTTCGACGGTGCGTCTCTTGCTCCTTTCCATTGACTGCCGCCTGATTTCTCTCGGTTAGGTCAACTCTACGTACTCGGAGGCGAGAAACACACGGACCCGGATGGGCCCTCGCACCGCGACTTCTGGGTCGTCGACCTAGAAAAGCTCGACGGCTGGCGTCGACTTCCAGATTTTCCTCCTCCGGAAGAGCTCACAGGTGAACTCGGAGGCTTCCAGATGGCCCCACATGGCGATGGGCGCATATTTGTGTTCCTTGGCTGGCCCGCCGCCATTGCTGTTTTCGATACAACGCAGTGCACGTGGGAGATGATGAAGACTACGTTCGTCCACGACGCGCATATGCACAAGTGGCCCTACTACGACTGGCGGGTCACCGAATACACGGCGCAGTGTGTTGGGGACAGGCTGTATATATTCGGCGGGATCCACGGAGGGAGCGTGATAGGCACGGACCTTCTAATGGAGCTCCACATCCCCAGCCGCAAGTGGCGGCGCCTAAGCGGATCCGGGGTCCCCAGGCCTTGTGCGTCGAGCCCTGGGCCGCGGGAACGCTGCCACAGCTGGGTGGGTAAAGACAAAGCGCGCATCTTCTTCATGTTTGGACAGTCGGATCGCCCTACCACGGAACACATCCAGCAGGCCCACTACGGGCCACCATTTTACTCTCATGCCTACGCTGACCTATGGAGCTGGGATATCAACGCAGAACAATGGAGGCGCGAGCGGTTGTGCGGAAACGTGCCGTCATCGCGCTCGGAGATGGCCTGCACATATGTCTGTTTATCCCTATCATCCCGAGGACGCGACCCTGTTACTGACGACTTTCGAAAGAACCCGATCTTGGACAAGGTCATCGTCTTCGGCGGATACAGCCCGAAGGTCCCGACGTGGTTGGAAGACCTAGACGATATAGTCACGTACTCCTACTACGCAGACACGTTCATCGCCGATGCCGGCGCAGATGGATCTCCAGGGCCTTGGAAGCAGATTCTCACGCGCGGGTTCCCCACTTACCGCGCTCAATCAGCGCTCGTCACGGACACGAGGACGGGCAAGATATTTCTCTTCAGCGGCTACAAAAACAATGTCTACGTGCCATCAAGGAACCGAGCGCCAGATTCGAGCGCCCGCAGCTTCAACGACTTGTGGCAGCTTCGCCTCGATTTCCCCGGCGGTTTTTTCGACGGCGTGAATCTGGAGGAGGAGGCGCGCACCGCGCAGGTTGGTCCGTGGCAGCGCTGCTTCACGTGTGGATCAACGGGACCTTGGAAGAGGTGTGGTGGTACGTGATGATCTTTACCGTTTGAAACCTTCACAAATTCAACCTAATGTTGTTTTTTGTCGCTAGGCACTTGCAATGGTCGGGCGTTCTTCTGTGATTCCGCGTGCTTGAAGGAGGGATGGAAAGAACATAAGGAGAAGCACGGGTGCAGAAAGGCTTAGTACCGCTCGGAAACCCTGATAATGTGATTGACAACGAATGGAAAGCCAAAGCCAATCCCCCAGAGAATATTTTTGTAGGTGTGTGTCCTCCCCGGTGAACGAAAAAACCGAGTAAACCCATGCCGCTAAGCTCGAGAAGGTTGGTTGATCATTCATTATCACCAGCAGAGCACTCACAGTAGCCTTCAAATCCTCCAGACTCGTCACTACAGGTGCCACCTCAGCTACCAGGCGCTGGTCCGCTGTCCACTGCTGTCTATTGGCCTTCGTTACAGGAGAGGAATTCTTCTCCGGCATCTTGAAAGCCGTCCGAATGGTGATCACCTCAGCGATGAAATCTACTGGTATAGCATTGTCTGGAGCCTTCAGGAGCACGTCCCAGGATTTTCGGCATCTAGGAGGCGGAAGGAGCTGCGGAAATCAGAAAATTATATACCGACGTAAAATTGCGTGGTATTTTACGTAGACATGATCGGAGCCATGGCTCCGGCCATGTTGGATACGGTACGAACCCCGGTGCTGTGCCAATGCGATTGCAACTGTTTAGTTAAGAATGAATCCCTTGAGAGACCTTCCGCTCAATGAAGGAGGCACGGAAAAGAAATTTGAATCGACAGTCTTGCTTGAAATTCGGCTTAAATCTCGGTTTCGAGAAGCGTTTAGGTCACCAAAACTTGTTCGGCGCGTTGTGGCGTGGTTGGCAGCGCGTAGTATAGTTTGGTTGTATTAGTCTCGGAGAGCTGTCATCGGCAATCATCATTGGGTTTCTTCCTCCGCTTTCACCCCCCCGCTGCGAGCCCCGCTGGCTCTTCTCCCCTGAGAGGTCTTAGACCCTCTCCATTTGGTGATTGGAGTGTGATTCGCTCTTCTCCACGTGTCCTTCGGCCCAGATAGGCTTTCCTGCTTTGTAGAGCAACATCTTGGCAGCATCTCTCCACTTTTCTCTCATCTGCTGCTAGCAGATTTCTCAGTACCTTTTTTCGACCTACCCCCCATCTATCGACTCTTCGGCTCACATTGTCACCGGCATCTCGTATCGACCGCGTCTTTAGACGCACATTCACCGACCGCCTTTTTCGCCCTGACGTGACCTGTCAAATCTGTCATGACCAGCGGCGCAAAGAAGGCAAAAGCAAGGAAGAAGAAAAGAGCAGAGCTCCTGGAGGAGGAGCAGCAGAGAGTTGAGGAGAAGGAACGACGAGCCCCTGTAAGCACCCCTACTCCACTCGTCACGCCCACCGCATCAATCCCGGACGTTCCTATTCCCAATCCCTCGACTACGCTACCTTCCATCGCCAAACCTCCCGTCTGTGATGACATGGATTCGGAGCCATACGACTGGTATCCTCCCCTAAATTGCCCCATGTTCGACGCGTCGACGCTGAGATTTCACGACGACGACGAGGACAACGACCCCATTCGCACTGCGGCATCTTGGCGGAGCCCTGCTCATTACCCAGAGCACATCCGGGCGTATTTGTATGACACTCCTACTCCCAGCTGGTTCCACGCTACACCCGAGCTCGCTGCCATCCACACTGCCCCTGCTATCGTCTCGGTGCTCACTTTACGCGACTTCTCTGCCCTCCGCACCGAGTCAGCTCATCCCTGGCGTACCATCCGACGCCGCAACCACCGCCTACTTCCACAGCGTCGTGAGCAGCGGCCATTCCGCAAGTCCCTTCCGAAACGAACGACTATCCCAGCCCCGCATGCAGATATTCTGACGGTGCAGGATCATATTCCCGCTCGCGGTCTCGCTCCCACTCCAGTTCTCGTTCCCGTTCCGGCCCCTGTTCCTGTTCCTCCCCCATCCCTGCGTGCAACTGTCACCGACCTCTTGTCTCTTCCACCCATTCCTGTCCTGGTGCTCCCTCTCCGCATGCCTGTCCCTTGGGATCCATACAGATTCATCCCAGGCGACTTCTCAACCCCAGCGCGCGAACTCCCAGGTGAATCACCTTACGGTCCTGTCCAATCCGGCCTTGCCCTTGCTTGCGCGCGCGAGTACCCTTGGATCACTCTCGCGATCGCTAATATTTCGGACATTGCATGGGGATCGTGGCCTCCTGATGTGCTGGATGAGCGCGAGGACGTCCTGTATCAGCTCCCACCCGACCAACTTGTCTTTTTGGCAGTCCTCGTTGAGATATGTCGTCTCGAGCCGGATTTTACAGGATTTGTGGAACCTGCGATAGCAGATTTCGTGAATGCTTGGTTGGACCATTGTTGGTCATTCGGATAGGATGGCGCGGGGTCGCGCCACGTCCCTCACTTCGCTTGGACGTTTTTTGGAGGGGGGTGACTGTGGCGTGGTTGGCAGCGCGTAGTATAGTTTGGTTGTATTAGTCTCGGAGAGCTGTCATCGGCAATCATCATTGGGTTTCTTCCTCCGCTTTCACCCCCCCGCTGCGAGCCCCGCTGGCTCTTCTCCCCTGAGAGGTCTTAGACCCTCTCCAGCGTCCCCCGAGTTTTCTGGGTTAAGTCTCCCGAATTTTGGCCAGATGTTACTTTGGACGCTCACGTAACATTCCAGGACCTGAGGAAATCTGTGGAATCTGTGTAGCGGCCAGAATGGTATCCACCATGTTAAGGTCAGCAAAACTTGTCCAGCACGTCCCCCAAATTTTTCTTCGTTAAATCTGATTTTGGCCAGACGTTACCTTAAGCCTACGTAGCATTCCAGGAGCGGACAAAATTTGTGGAATCTGTGTAGCGACCTGCACGAGGTTGCAGCCCGTTTAGGTCACGATACTTGTTCGGCGTCGTCCAATGACTCCGGTCATTGATGGGTCGGGCCCATTTCTTCTGGTCATTTGCATGATCGCTGCCGAGACCCTACAAACTCGTCCTCGTCAATGGGATCTGCCTGACTGAGCAGGGATGTATTGTAGGCCAAGGTCAAGTCCTTGATGGATTCATACTGGTCAACATCCATCAGGTCCTGGCCGTCTGTATCGTCCGCCTCCGTGTCGTCCACCGGTGCAGCGCCAGAATCGTTCGGTTCTTCCTCGGACGACTCCACGTCGGAGATGACGACGACTTTGGAAATACGAGGAGCCTTGCGTGACGTGGTATTCAAACGCTGATTCCCCGGCACCGTGCCACCCCGGCGACGGAAAAATTCACAGGAAATTCCCGGGGCCTCTTTTCGAGCCGCGCAATCCAGTTTCGGGTAGCGCGGAAAATGAAAGTCCAAACAAGGTGTTCTGAAAGCTCTCATTGAGGCGATGCAGCGTTGTTTGCCAATCTAGTATTCAAATTCTGATTCCCCGGCGCCGGTGACGGAAAAATCCTTGTTTATGTCGTTCTCATCCATTTGGACTTTATATATCATCGATCATATTCTCTATATCGTCCACATTTGTACTGTTACTAGCAGTTGCCCGTGCTACGCTACGGGATGTGAACAGTGGCCAATTCAATGTTATGCATCATACTCTGAGGATCTAAGAAATAGAAGACGCCGCTCATGGACAGTTTCAGAAATCGTGTTTCACAATCGTTCAAATCCATTGTGTGCGAAATCCTGCCCAAAAATTCCCCAGATACTTTGCCTGCATTTGACGGGTGCAGGGTGTAGAACTTCATCTTTGCCAATGTTCAACCTACCCACTATTCTTGTTCGAGTTCAAGGCCGCCTTCATCTTGCAGTCAGCCGCGCTACCGGGGTAATTCCGCTCACATTACATGTAATCAATTCAAATTCTTGAGCCAATTTAACAAGTCCCCTCCGTAGCATGCTTGCAAATCTCTGAAATTAAAGATACCGTTTGTCGTCAGCCTTCAGTTGACTCCTTGGCTCGTGGACAGCCTCAGAGCTTTAGTCGTCTCAATCAAAATATCATCCAGATGCCCGCATTTTCTGAGCCAGAACTTGTTTTTGGGTGGATATCTTGGCCACAGAGACTTTATTCAGTTTTCATGCTCCCAAATTCAGCTTCAAGTTGAAGCACGCCTTCGTTCTGAATGCCCCCCCCCCCCCCCCCTAATATCGGCCTTCATCTCGGCCTTCGTCTTTCCGTTCTGCACACCGAAACTCTGCCGCCTTCGTCTTGCCTGTGCAGCCGCCTTCATCCTTTTTCCTTACCTTCACCGTTGCCTACATTCCAAACTTTGTATTATTCTGCGTCGCCGTTGTCCTAGGCTTCATCCCACTCATAATCATCATCATCGCCTCTCCTAAATAGCCTTCATCTTCACAAATTCTGAAAAGCATAAATGCCCTTTTGCAGCTTGCAGGAAAAATCTGCATAGGTCTTCATCCTTCTCCCCAGCGCCCAATCCTACATTCTGCATTCATCCTGCAAATTCTCGTGGAAAATTCTGTTCACTGATCTTTACCTTCATATTGCTCCCCCAACTGTCGCTCCTCCATTTGCAACCAGAAAATGTTTGACATCATAGTACATACCAAAACTCCGCCGACTTCGTCCTCCCCAGCTTTCGGCACAACTAAGTTGCTGCAGCAATTGCTGCCTCTAATCTCCCAAAATGAGGCTGGACGCGAACGACGGGACGCAGGAGGGAAAACTTATCCTGAAATTTTGTATTACAGATCCTAACGCAGCCATATAGTCTGTACGTATGTTTCAAATCCTCGCCTCGGGTTCCGCAAGCTGACCTATGGGCGGTATGGCGCCGAGGCCGCTAATAGCACCATCTCAACAGTTATAAATAGCAACTGAACAATCGAGTGGAGTCACCGGGGCCCTGACCTGGGAATATTGGGGGACTCGCTTAGGTGACTTAACCTTTGTACCTCTTCGCCTCATAGAAATATTTCTACATTTTTATGCGCTATCTATAGCTGTTTTGCTCTCAATCGTGACTGCCAACCCAATTCGTCATTGTCATTGGGTAGTGTGACTGGCAGAATTCAGTATCTCAGCGGGGTACACAGAATCTCGCAGAAATAATAATAAAATGCTCATTTTTTTGTGCTTTTTCCATTATGGAGGATGAACATATGATGAACAAAGAAAAAGTTCATTATCTCACTGTTCGTTCGAGTTCCTCTCGTATCTTCAGATTAGAGTGTCTTAGGACATCATTTCCTCTGGTACCTTGCTGAATGTAGTCTCTCGTAGACAGACGCTACAACAGAAGAAGCTCGTGCCTCGCATGTTGTATGTTCAACACGTGCCGCGAAATCATTGGTTCTACGGATGTGGAGTGTACAACACAGTAAAACCAGATTTTCTTTCAAGAAGTTGGAAATAACATCAACGAAAGTTGTAATACAGTCGGATTTGTCATAATGGATAGCGTTGGTGTACCCCCAAACCCTATGCATTATGAGCAATAGGCATTATGAACACCCTTCTACAGTGAGAAGAGGTGGTTTGGTGGATCCGAAACGCTCCCTGATCCTATGCAATATGAGCCATTATGCATTACGACCTTATGCATTTTGACAAATCCGACTGTAGTGTAAGAGAACAAACAAACATATTCATTCACCATATTACCCCCTGATCTGACCGAAATTAATTCTGCCCCCCACACTATTCGTCGAATAGAACGAAATAATAAGTACAGTACACAGGCAGGCAAATGGATGAGAAAATTCCTTACTCGATATTTGTCATTGTTTGGTGTTTGTCCCAAATCTCCCATTTCTCCCACATTCCCCGTCCCCATTTGGTGGTGATTCAAGTGAGAGCTCAACATTATCCTACGGCCTACTGAGACAACCAGGAAGAAAACTCCCTCAACTTCACCAACTAAGTCGACCTGAAGTCAACTGATGCACCTCTATTGTGTCAGGTCATGCTTTTCAAAATTCTAGCCATTTGAAAGCACCTCCATTGCACCAGGTCATGCTTTTCAAAATGCCAGCCATTTGAATGCAGCTCTATTGCGTCAGGTCATGCTTTTCAAAATGGCAGCCATTTGAAATTGAATGCATCTCTATTGCGTCAGGTCATGCTTGTCAAAATGCCTGCCATTTGAATGCAGCTTTATTGTGTCAGGTCATGCTTTTCAAAATGCCCGCCATTTGAATGCACCTCTATTCCGTCAGGTCATGCTTTTCAAAATGTCTGCCATTTGAACGCACATCTGTTGCGCCAGGTCATGCTCACCTCTATTGCGTCAGTCAGGTCATGCATTTCAAAATGCCTGCCATTGGAATGCACCTCTATTGTGTCAGGTCATGCATTTCAAAATTCTAGCCATTTGAAAGCACCTCTATTGTTTCTGGTCATGCTTTTCAAAATGCCTGTCATTTGAATGCACCTCTATTGCATCAAGTCATGCTTTTCAAAATGCCAGCCATTTGAATGCACCTCTATTGCACCAGGTCATGCTTTTCAAAATGCCAGCCCTTTGAATGCACCTCTATTGCACCAGGTCATGCTTTTCAAAATGCTAGCCCTTTGAAAGCACGTCCATTGTGCTATGCGGTGGTCTTCCGACAATATATTTGCAATGAGCCTTGCTGACTGTTTCAGAGTGGACTCATCCACTCAGGAAATGAATGAATTCCAGGACTCTGGGAGTGAAGTCAGTAGGGTCATTGAGAAATCAGATTCCTCGACTTTCTGCCCTTAAGTAGCTAGCTCTGTTTGGTAAGACCGTAACAGCTGAATATGTTCCTCGATATCTCGCCTTCTGCACGTTCTGTACGGAAGAATTTCCAGCGTTGCAAGAACTATCCCAATTGGCCCACTTGGTTCATATGTGTCCCGCAAGGTCTTCTAGGCTTCTGCAGCAGTTGTAGCGCCGCTAACATACACCAGGACAGGGTCGGCAACGCAATCTGATGACCAAAAGTGCCATCCGATCCTTCTTCTGCCAAGCTGCCTTCGCGGCCGGATCATTCGGTTCCACCGTGGTCCCATCGGCGTGCTCCATGAAGTCCGTGGATGTCAAGATATCAATCATCTTGGTCTTCCACAGTCCATAATTCTCCTCCCCCTTCAATGCCTCGATGCGATAAAGGCTGTTTGATGAGCTGTCCATGTCTCCAATACTTTTGTGTGTGCAAGAAACTAACTACGGAATAAGGCTCCAACCGTTCCATTTCTGTTCGGAAACTGGAAGTGGGGATGTAAAATATTCGCTTCTTCCAGAGTATCTGTTTGGATACACCAAATAGATGCTGTCTTTTGCAATTTTGAGGTCGAAATTAGAAATTCCACTTCGGAATTATGGTGGCCATTAATGATACCTACAACATTGTCACTTGAACTTATTCCCCAATCCCCCCAGATTCAAAGCTGGAGGTTGGCCAAATGTTTCCACAACCGGAAATTGAGGTTGGAGAGTGTTGCAACATTGTTTCAAGGGCAATTATAGCAGTTCTGGACTGACTGGCTGATCCAGGGGCATATACGTGTATTTAGTATTCATAATTCTAGCCAGGATTACGACCGGTTTGCATCCTGGATCTTGTTCTTTCGCGTTGATGGACCGTGGCAATTTTATCCTGAGAGGCACCATGCCACCCCGCTTGTTTGCCACCCGCCCTCTAGCCACCACGCCCCACGATAGCTAGGGGCTAGTGTTGCCGCGGCTCAGCTTAAAGCCGCTAGCCAATGGCTCGGAGCCAAAGATTAGCCGAGCCAAGCTAGCCAGTCTCGCTATTACACTAAGCCATCGGCTTGACCCAATTTGGAAGTATTGTAAAAATAAAAGAACATACGAGCTTACTGTGCTCTCCATGCCAATCCAAACAAATGCAGGCCGTCACCAAACAATGTGCCAAGATTTTGCACCAAAACAGTATTTTGACCAATAATCCTGACCCAGGCCACTAGGGTTCGGCCTATCGATCTTTTCACAGATCCTAATATTGTTATGCCTGGACAGCTCGGTTCAGCTGAACATGAGAAGAATATTTTCACCCGAGCAAACACAGGCTTTAGCCGAACATTAGAATAATAATCCTAGCCCAAGCCGCTAGGGTTCGGCCTATCGATCTTTTCACAGATCCTAATATTGTTATGCCTGGACAGCTCGGTTCAGCTGAACATGAGAAGAATATTTTCACCCGAGCAAACACAGGCTTCAGCTGAACATTAGAATAATAATCCTAGCCCAAGCCGCTAGGGTTCGGCCTATCGATCTTTTCACAGATCCTAATATTATTATGCCTGGACAGCTCGGTTCAGCTGAACATGAGAAGAATATTTCACCCGAGCAAACACAGGCTTCAGCCGAATGTTAGAAATCCTGTCAAAATACAGTTTTGATGCGAAATCTCGGCCCATCATGCCAAAGATCACATGCATTTGTTTGGATTGGAATGCAGAGCCCTCAGCTCCTGTTCAAAAGCACCAGGGCCGTCAAAACAAATCTGAAGAGACAGTTCAAACCCAAATTTCACTGGCTATCCTCTCAGCAAGACCCTGTCAAAATCCGGCTTGAAATGATTGCACAGTGGTCAAAATACTGTTTTGGTGTGAAATCTCGGTTGATTGTGCCGAGGTTCATGTGCATTTGTTTGTTTGGGTGGATTGACATGGAGAGCCCTGAGCTCCTTTTCAAAAGCACCAGACCCGTCAAAATAAATCTGAAGGGACAGTTTGAACCCAAATTTCGCCCACTCCACGAGCTCTACGACGCGTTCCCGGAGACGCTCAACGTCGAAACTGTCAACCCAACCCCGACCCGCTCAACTTGGACACCGCGCTTTACGTGGGCTATTGCCGACGACAAGGACGAGGCGTGCAGGGCGGCGGAGACGGACGGACCGATAGTGTCATCATGTTCTCCGACGGGTTAGGGTACAAGGGCGACACTGGTGCGGCGGCGGTGGCCAAGGCGAACGGACGGCTCGAAACGCGACGATTCTACCTCGGAGAGCTGAGCGACCACACTGTCTTTGAAGGGGAAATAACAGGGATTGTACTCGCCTTGGATATCGCCCGACGGACCCCGCAGATCCGGAGCCTAACAATCCTCCTGGACAACCAATTCGCAATCCGCGCCCTCGCAGCCAATCGCCCCCAACTCAGCCAGTATCTCATTCGGGAGTTTCATCGACAGCTCGGGAGGCGGCGGAGGGGACCAGCAACGACGTGTTTGGGGGCAAGGTCGAGTTGTTCAACTCGACTTGCCTGCGAGCATTGCAGCGCAAGAGGTGGGCGGCCGAAAAAAGCTGGATATCGACCTCCCTTCGGACTTAGCTCGGAATGCGGTCTAAGGCAATTGCGTCATTTCACGCATTTTCACTCCAGCGCTCTCAATTGTTCGTAGTTTGTAAAATAGAAAAGGCGGACCTACCCACAACTATATGCTGGGAACCGTTCTACCTCTTCAGTTTCTTTGAAATTCGACGTCAGAGGCTGTTTTTCAAAAATTGATCGCACATCCATTTTCGGCAGATTCAGAAATACGTCATTGAACTCTTTTCTTTTGACAGGTTTTGAGTGCGGAAAAACGGTCCGCACCCTATCGGACCGACATCCGGGGGTGGGGGTGGGGGTCTCTGGGTTTGTGAGGTTGATATCCTTGAGTTTCGGCCCGCCCACCTCTTGTTGCAGCGCATCGAGCGGAGGGGACGAAGCGAATGGCGGCAGAGTGGCGAGCCAAGTGATCACGCTCGTCACACGCTCCGAAACTTGCTCCGATCGACAAGTCCCCGCCAGCTGCCCGGGTCCTCAAACTCTACAAAGACCGCTCACGCGCCGAAGCCTCGATTATCACCCAGCTCCGAACTGGCCACGTCGGCCTCAATGCTCCCCTCCATTGCATTAAAGTCATCGACTCACCAATGTGTGTCAAATGTGGCATCCCGGAGACAGTAGCCCACTACCTCCTCGTTTGCACCGAGTGCCGTACCCTCCGTTCCGACTTGAAACCCCAAACCCCCTTCACCCTCTCCACCCTTCTCTCCCACAAAAACATCTCTTCCACCCTTGCCTACATCAAGAACACGGACCGTTTCCCTCTCTACTTTACAAAAACTCTGCGCAGCTACCTCCTACATACTCTTACATCCCAGGCTATTCTGCCCCTCCCTAATAGGGCACACCACAACCAATGAACCCACGAACCACACCCATCCACACATACAAGCATCCAAGTGGTCCTGAAGATCCATTATACCCGTATTTACACAAAAACCGCATCTCCTACTTTACTTTTCTCCAAAACCACATACAACTCAGCAGTCCAGGATATGTAGTAGCATCTTACGCCGTAAACGGCGTCTAGTTACTATAAAAATGGAAACTTATTATTATTATTATTATTGTTGCTGTAGGCAGCAAATGAATGAGGCGGTGATTGTATCCGGAAGACAGATCGGGAATGGCTAGGTCACTGTGCGACTGCAGGGATGTCCCCTAGGTCGCGTTAACTAACGAGGGATCGACGACAGGCCCAACTGACCATTATCTGGGTGACTGTTTCTCTCCCTGACTCGTCCGGCCTGTGCTTCGGTTCTCATTGACCTTGGTGACGGTGACATCGCGATTTAGGGCTCAAAATGAGTAAAAAATTGAGTCCGGCAAATGCCGGACTTCCATTTATGGTAATTCTCTCGTGATTGCCGAGAAATGAACAGAACATTTGTGGTGACAGGTGACACCCCGTGAACGTGGTCAAAATGATACAGTACTCTACTTAACATTTGAATTTGCATTCGGCCATGCTGCTCAAAATGCAAGCCTTTCGTGTGCCTCAAAATGCCAGAGTATATGCTAACAATTGAATTGGCATTCCGTCATGCCGCTCAAAATGCAAGCCTTTCACGTGCCTGAATTAGTCAGCAAGCCCTTTGTCTGCACGGGTCGAAAAACGGCCGTCTTGTGCAACTGACGGGGGCCTCCCGTCCGTCGAGGCTTAGACCGGAATGACATGACGGACGGGGCCCGTCCGTCGTACCCGTCACGGCCGTTGACGAGTACATTATGATTTGCTGTGTTAAAAATAACAGTTCTGGTTTCACGCCGGCCGTCACGTTCGGCGGGAAATGATGACGTAGGTGGACCTCAGCCTTGATGCGCGTGGATTCACCTATGTCATATAGAAGCCCGGCGGGTCGAAGCCCTATTCTTTACATTCAATATAAATTTAATCTAAATATCTCTGTGACAGGTATTTGGACGAGATTTCAAATGCGATCAAAGATGTGCTGCAGGACGAGTCCGGAAAGCCCCGGCACCAGGCAGGCACTTATTTCTGGGTATATTCCGTTCAAATGACACCCCTGAATATTCATGGCCACATGCGTTGGGTGGTGGCAAAAGGGGGCAAGTCTTGTTAGTGTTTGGGCAAGATTTCGACTGTCATCAAAAAATGTACCGCGGGACAAGTTCGGGCGGCCCCGGCATCGGGCAGACACTTATTTGTGGGTCTGTTCCTTTAAAGAAGGGTGTTGAATATTTGTGGCCACATGCGTTGGATCTCTCCCCGCGTGACGGTCAAGTCGGGTACCAAAGAATCAGGAGTCGACCAAGAAGTTCAATCAAGAACTCTGCAGTTGAACTATGTTGCGATACATGCAGCAAGACCAATTGGAAGGCTCCCAAAGTTGCCAAAGTACGGGATCTTGCCGTCCCTGAAAGTTGCCCGGTCGTCGGAAAAGGAAATGGGGCTTGAGTTGAATCGGCGAGGCGTTGATGCTTGGCTCTGGCCGTCAGGTGGTGGGACCCGCATGAAGAGACGAGGGTGAATCATCCTGGAAGCGTCCTTGGAATGGATATCACGACAAAAATTGAAATGCGATATTATATCTTCACCAGATAGCCTCTCATCCATTTTCCTGAACTCCTTCTCAGATAGGTGCACATTACATTTTTCGAGGGTAATTTCCGTAGCCATCAGTCTTCCATACTCGTCTGGTATATCTTGATCTTGAATCGAGTTGTAGTAGTCTCTGGCCATTTGTGCCATTCGTTTTGGTCGAGTTTCATGGCGCGGAACAGTGGAATCTACCTCAGTGTTCACTTTGAATTCTCATACCGATTCTTTTTGATGATATCCTTTGGCTGACCGTGTCCAAGAGGTTGTTCGTAGAGTTTCACCTTCGAGGTCGTACTTTGTGTCCGTGAGAGTCTTCTTTTTTACAGCCTCACCTGTTAGTCTGTTGTTGATTTTTTTCTCCAGCAGGTAAGCTGTAGCTTCGATGTGTTCCATCTACGTCGCACGGCATCTCTATATCCGCCCCGCAATGTACATTCGCTTTAAGGGCCCATGAGGGAGGTAAGCAGAACTTGATCCAATTTGTGTTCGCACTCGGTGCTGACATACCGGCGGGTTCATAGTGTTGTAGTTCGGCCTTTGTCTGCTGCCTGGCATGTTCTCGGTGTTTTCCAATCAGTCGTGACTCTGTTTCCCCGGCAGCTATTATTAGAAGGGTGCATATATCTTTTCCATGTACCCTGCACTCACTCCTTAATCCTTCCACACCACCGTATCGCATCCCGCCGTATAGTAGCCCAAGTGCGGCCAATGGAAAACAGTATTTGCGCATTACAGTCAGACTTGATTCACCGCGCAGATCTTTGTATGTAGATACCTTTAGTGAATGAATTAATTTTCTTGGTAAAAATGCTTTCCCCGACCATAGATCTGCCGTACATCCAAACCATTTGTAATTTGGTATATTTAAATGACCCTTTCAACATGCCACAGTCTGCACTTCTGCCGGAGCGAAGGGAAGGCATGTCTTGTATTATTGTATTGTATTGACTTGAAGAATTTATTTAAATGTGTTTGCTATAGGGTTCGAACGCGCGACCTTCGCAGTTTGGCAAAATATATGGGAAGACGATGTCACCAGTAGACTAGAGAAGGTGTATAGACAATTTTTCTGATCAGTACATGGGTAGGTGGTGGTGTCCAACCACACTAAGCAACTCAAAAGACTCATGTCTTAAAAAGTATTTCGCGTTTTGCGGGCCAATGAAGCTGTGGATCATAAAATTGCCTTGGACACTTCTTGTAGAGCTCAATGAGCTCTACAACTTTGGTTTGGGGTATATTTTTGGATGGATCTGTAAGGTTTTTGAAAAAGCATTAGGTTGAGAACAACAAGCATTAGATTTCAAAAAAAAAAAGTTAGATTAGACGCAAGAGAGATGGCAATTTGTGGCCCTAGATATCTCCCGATGCCTCAAATTCTCCCGATAGATCTCTTTAGTTCGGAATATTATTGATCGGTTTTCATGGATGTCGAGAGCTGAGACCAGAATGCATGGACCGCCAGAGCCTCCCATAGCACGAGATAGCGCCTTGTCCTGCTCTCATAGCCTGTCATAGCCTGTCATAGCCCCCATAGCTACACTATGGTCTATGGAGCTATTTTGGATTTTCCTGATGAAAGGAATCAAGTGTTAATTGTCAACGACCGCATTTACTGCCACAACGTTTTTCTGATGTTCGCCGTGAACAAGACTCCATACCCTCGGACGCACGCCGATATCATGACCCCGCGCCAGAAGACTCGAACGATGACCACCCTTTCACGTATGCTCGTATCCTGGGCGTATTCCACTGCGACGTAGTTCGTAATGAAAGTGGCGCTCTTACCTCTCATGTTCCGATCAGCTTCCTTTGGGTCCGCCGATTCCGCCTTGACCGCACCTTCAAAGGAGGATTTAAACGGAAGCACCTTCATCGCATTGAGTTCCTTCCGGAATCTGACCCGACAGCGTATGGTTTTGTCGATCCCGATGAGGTGATTTGAGGCGAGCATTTAAATCCCTGCCTGCTATCAATCCTGACGACGTTATTAAAGGCTCACATCTGATTCCTGCTTTTGCATACGGCCCCACGGAACCCGTACCATACACCTCTCTGGCCAGAAAACCTGACGAGTTTGATGACTGGCGGTATCATTATGTGAACTTGTGAGTCGGCCATTTTTCCAGTCTTGCGATGGTATTAACTCGGCAAAAAAAATAGTTTCGTTGACCGTGACATGTTCATGCGATACCTAGGCGGTGGCGTCGGCCACTATCAAGTCAAGGTTCCGGACGAGGATGCAGATGGACCGGGGCTTCCTGACGACGACGGCGACGATGCTGAGCAGCCTGACCCACATTTGGCACACACACCTGATGCCTCCGATGTGGAATCAGAAGCCGAAGAAGATGGGCCTCCAGAGGGTTCGCAGGAGGAGATTGACGAGGGAGATGATGAGAGTGGCGATGAAGAGGAGGAGGAGGAGGAGGAGGAGGACGGTGACTTTGGCCCGGAGGATGGTGAGAACAGGGAAGATGATCTCACGGTACAGCTCGGGTACGATGAACTTTAAATTATTTACTGTCCCTGCCGTGCATTATTATTCATATCACAATAAATACATACCTCCATTGTACGGCTAAAATCCCCAGTGTGTAGTCTCAACTCTCGAGCTCCAAGAAGGCGTCTCGCAACAATCTGGAGGAAGCCCCATGTCTAGGAAATTCCACAAGTTATGGTGAGGCATGAAGTCAATGGATTCCAAGGTACGTAGGGTCGAAATCCATCTACGTCACTTCCCTTTCTCTGTGGGGTCTCAATTACCAGTTTGGGCTTTGCTTCCGAGGCTTCTTTTCCAACTTCCCCCAGAAGGTACATTTTTCCCTCCAGCTGAAGTCTCACACAATGGTAGATGAGGCCTCTGCAAACTCTCATCTGCCTTTTGATACCTTTGTAGACCTTCACCGGCGTGGAGCATTTGCAATCGTCTGCGAAGAACCTATAAACCATTGTAAATCCGCCATCACGATGTTGATTGCACACATCACAGGCGATGGGCACGATCTCCCGCTTTAGGTGATGGACAATAGCCCTCATCGTCCTCATCGTGACGCTGTTCCTTTGCAGGCTGGTCAGTATTCCTTGATCCTGTCTTCTTTTTGAGTTTATTGACCAGCGGCATAATATTCTTCCTTTGCTTTTCAGACGGGCAAAGTGCAAAGGTATGCAATAAGGTCACGCGTTTCAAAATGTAAAGCAATGCAGTATTGTCACGCCTTTCAAAATGTAAGGGAATGCAATAGGGTCACGCCTTTCAAAATGGAAAGGAATTCAATCACGTCACGCGTTCCGAAATGTCAAGCACTGATTGACCGCTGGAGAGGTGAATGGCTCAAAATGACCGGAGTGACCAGGGCTATCCATTGCTGGCGTGCGCATCTCAGAAAATGGCTCTGGGACGTGGAGGCACGACCGTTTCACTCGGGACGCAATACTACGTGTGTTTCAGGAGTTTGTTGTTGTGAGCATGACATGTATAGATTCCAGACTCTCGGACGCGATTCCCTCATTTATTTCGTGTTCATTTTCTGTCTGCCTAGTTAATTCACGGTATACAATGCCACTAACATTGCTATTAGCATTCACCCTCGCAAACGCCATCATATGTGAGCTCGGATTAGTAACAGACTATTTCATCCTCCTGGGTTATGTCCCCGAAGTTCACCTTCTGCTTTGATTTTTTAAATTGAACCTCAGATCCAGGCCAACATGAGTCATTCCCTATATTGCGGTGAGCCTTCGGAGTACGATGCCGATTGCATAATCCAATGTCTCGCGCATGACAATGAACATGCGGTCCCCATCTCCATCCTCCAGCAGCACTGATGTTTCGGACGTCATCTTTGAAACTGATACAGAAATTTAAAGGCATCAAACTGTATAATACACCGTGACACTTCCACTCGTTTCCTTCGTTTGCGGCTTCCTGCCACTATTCTGGGAATATAAAGCATTCAAACATGTTCATTCAATATAAAAACCGATGTCCGCCCCAAAAAACAAGGTATCGGGCATATTATTTGGCTATGAATACTGACGGCGCGATGACCGAGAACCTTACCCAGGAGACGGATGTCCCGGGGCACAGAAAGGTCCCCACTGATTGAAACTGGCCAGTCTTTTTACTGTAATAAATTTATGTATTTCTCAGTTCTCCCTCTTTATAATTGCTGAACCTTTAGGTTTGGCTACCAGGGGGAGATCGATTTCGTCCTCTTTTGCTACATGTACAAATAAATTGAGTCACACAACATTGGTCATCGTGAAAATAAAATCGAAAGAAATGGGGCCAGACATAGAAATAATTCCAAATGCATGGATATGGTTTTCAACTTCTTACCGGCTTCAATCCTCCTGTGCGAACTCGTTTCATCCCCTGGAACTAAAGACATTCTCGAGTTCAATTTTCTGTTATTAGTCATTTCTGCTTTGTGTTCGGGGCAGTATCCGTTGATCCTCGGGCGCGGAGAATATTAATCCCTGAGATCAATCACCACATCCTGATCTTGCCAGCGCCATGTCCTCCCTGACCAACGGATGCATAATCCCTGATTCTGGGCTCCTTTTGACCCATCCCCTTGCAGCCCATTTCCCGGTTTCCGACGCTTTCTAATGATTTGACACGGACATCATTGGAACCAACAGCATCGAACTTCGTGCTCCCCAGGGTAGGGAGGGTCGCGGAGACCTTAATTCACTTTTCCGACCCAGTGTAGGAGATTTCTTTGGCGGGTACCCCTTGGCCCGGGCCGTGTCGAGCAGAGATGTAGGATAACATCCATTGGAACAACACTGTACAAGCTATGTCAAGTACTTAGCATCCTAACCTCCTCAACAATGAGTGGCGAGTCAGTGGGGTCCTCACGTCTGAAAATGAGCCATAGCTTGCCCATACCGTCACCGGCATCGGGCGTACACAAGGAGCGTTGGGAGCGCTCCTCATCGCGGGACCTGAGAGCAGTGGGGTAGAAAGCTTGGGAGAGCCTGTTGACGAGCTCCAGCGCATTCATCCGTGAGTTACGACGAAGAGGAGGAGTGGGAGCGTGACGGGCAACAGCAGTGCGCACCGCAGAATGATCGGGGACCTCAATACTATC
Organism: Mycena leptocephala; assembly: GCA_029378395.1. Lineage (NCBI taxonomy): Eukaryota > Fungi > Basidiomycota > Agaricomycetes > Agaricales > Mycenaceae > Mycena > Mycena leptocephala. Next base: position 484 of record JARJLF010002704.1, on the reverse strand, counting down.
ATCTGACTCGTCTCCGGCACCAGCATCGGAATCGTCACTGAGCTCACGGGTGTCGGCGTGCTGGTTGATCAGATCCTCGATCTGGTGGGCACGCTTGATCTCTGGTGGGCAATATGCATCGCCGGTTGGCTTCTTGGTCTTGAGAAGCTGTTGATTGTCAGTTATAAAACAATAATGATGAAAGATCGAACACACCGCCTTGTACTTGCTCTCAATTGCCTTGCCATCACGCTGCGGACGCTTCGGTGCATCAGCCCACTTGCAAAAACGCTCCGTGACGGTCTTCCAGCCCTTTTGTCCAAGTGGAAGTAGCTTTTGGACGAGATCGAGGAGTTTCTTGATGTCCTCCTTCGACCAGTTCTGCGACCCCTTGCGACGGCCACGCTTGGAAGGGCGCTCGGCCTCGCTGTTGTGGTTGTCGGAGTCCGAGGAATAATGGCGCTTCTTCCCCTTGGTGTCTTTGACGCGAACACCAGCAACTTTG